>CALYDF020003213.1:0-37272 GCA_944474145.2 Dicrocoelium dendriticum
TTTTATTAGTAATTGCGATGTAACATCGAAAAATGTGGGGAAGGCAACCAAGATATTTCATACAATGGTAAACAAGTAATATGGCAATATTTTTAATTCACAGAAAATTTGATACCAAGATCTACATAATTAGACCGGAGAGAAGCAAGCATGTGATTCATTTCGAATTTTCTGATTTAGAGCAAACATATTACCGTTAACAAAACTGACATAGTTCCGATACGCCGAAGTAGCCAATATATATTCATGTCAAACCTGATTATGTGTAAAAAGCTGCTTCAGCAATACAGAATCAACGTTTCTTTATCACATTTGTTACAAGATCTATGCTGCGGTGCTTTCAGCTTTAAAGTTTTTCATTGAGCGCAATCAAGGAGACAAACACCATAATTCATATACGCTGCAGTTAAAATTAAACTTACAGGGTGCCTGTTATTGGCATCGCTAAAAGGCAAATTTATTTACCATGGGATTTACTCGATATGTTGCGGTCATTTATGCACCCGAATGTTAAACTATATCAAATTTGCCTAACGAAACGTAGATGAAAAGGAACTGGTACGAGCAGTAAACGCTATTAATAATATAGCCAGAATATTCCGATATTTTGTTTTATACTTTGCAATAGGATGCATTTTTGTAGGATGAGTGGTCAACCGTTTGCCAGAAATGTGTTCCACAAAATGAATGAATATTCCTTTCCAGGCATATCATGGTCAATAAAAGCAGTTTACTTATCGGAACCCCCTGTACCTTCTATTTCACTCGGCATATTTCGCAACGGATGTATATAAAGAAGGAAAGAAAATGAGGCTGGACCTACCTGGTTCTTCAAAGGGACACAATAGATGATCTATTATTTGTCTTAATGCAAAATGGCGGGTATTCAATTTGACATGCCGCAAGCAGAAGTCAAATTGTTTACCTTCTTTAATGTGTCTAACTATAGAGGTGTGTGGATTGAATGTGTATTAGTAAATTTGATATGTACTATTCCTTAAACTTGCCTCTTCAAATTTTGTATAGCTTATGGTTGTTCCCAATGGTTGACTCACTGAGGAAGCACACATGAAGACTTAAGCGCGCACGATGATGACAATCTGAGACCTGAGAAATACACTCTCATTAGGTTGTAAATTAACGAATAACAATGCATCAGCTTTTCCAAAATTTGATCTCGTCACCAAATAATGACTAACAAAATAATACGCAAATGAAAACAAAGGAGTTGCATCCACATTGCAGCAACTTTGTAGTTACCATCATCCGGAGAACACCCGTTGAAATCATGGATCTGGTTGCTAAATTTTTCAAGAGATAGCATAATGTCATATGTAAAATACAAGTGTGAATCGGACAAATTATATACCAAGCAACCTGAGTATTAGCTAATATAAAGTGGTTATATTTGGGTTTAATAATGCCTTTCGAGCAATCCTCAAATAAAGTTGACCGGGACCATTTATTTTCGATAATTTTCTCAAGCCTCGATGGCCGCTTAACACACCGCCACAGATAAGTAATACGTACTTATCCAAAATTGTAAATATTCGAAGGGCACAGAACTAGATGAGGATAAAATGTTCTAACTTGCTTGAGTCAAAGGTAAGCTTTATCAACGTCAAAAAATCTACAACTTTTAACAATAGGAATCCATGTGCCAAACAACCGGCATTCTAGCGAAACAGACAAATCTGCTTTGCTTTTTCTACCACTCTATATCAGTACACTATTGCGAACCAAGACTACTTTATATGAGACTCTGGTCGGGGACGAAGTGGACTCCACTGTTTTGGCAGAGCACCGTTTTTGTGTTTCATCATGTGATATTCTTTAGAGTGAGCGTTATCAAATGAAGCAAAACCCTGGAGCATATCTCAGGCAAAATGACAACAGGCACGGTATCGTCCATGGCGTTCCGGGACTCCAGTCTTCCGACTGGTCACCTAACCAAGCTAATAAATTAGAAGATTGAAGCTATATTCACGTAGCCCTCTCCACGATATGATTGCCAACCTAACGTCCAGGTTACCAATATCAGCCAAATATAACGGATGTCGTATGAGATTTTGAAAGACCTACGCAGAATTCTTGCTATGTAAACAACAAGTGGGTAAGCGCAAACGAGACAAGAGGTGGCCAAGTTACTTGGACAAAATTTAGCCCTATATTACAAAGCGTACACTCATTTTACATTTTCTTATGTGAATCATGCTGCAATTGGGAATTAACTGAAAATCCTTCACCACCAAAGCTGGGTTAATGCAGCGGATCTACTTAAATTAACACAGCAAGCCTGGTGAAAATGGCGTCCATCTGAAGGCGTTGAAAGTTGCTGCATAAATTTAGCTGGACCGTTAGCAATGCCCTATCAACGATTCCTTAACGAAATGCACGTCCCAAGCTGTGGAACAAAGGGATCAGCAATCAAATATGCAATAGCGCAATCTGCGCAGAACCGGGAAGTAGTCACCTAATAATACTCCTTCCTTCTAGCTAAAAATTCATGGAGTCCACTGTAGACGGGGTAACCATGAGAACCTCCAGAGCAACAGCATTCACGTGGAAGTATCATGGATTTTGCTAGTATCGGACCTGTTCTACTAAGCTTTTGATATATTTTGCATGCTCTACGAAATCTTTGAAAGCTAGTGTTGGGATTGTTGCCGCAAATCAGTATTTCGCTTAGGCATTCAACCGTTTGGACCATCGAATTTTACTGCAAAATCAGAATTAAGAATAGACGATCGTGTTTTGGGCTCGATATGAAATTTTTACGTCAAATGTTACCTGAATGTGAAAGATCGCAGAACCCTATCGCAAATAGTCAAATTTTAGTGTGGCGCATCTCAGGGCTTTGTACCCTGGTACTGACAGTGTTCCTGGTCTTCATTAATAATCACGCTTGGGTACTATGAGAAAATATTTTGCTATTCGCCGATGATTTAAATAGGTGGTGTGTTATCACCCCATTGGAGAATTACGCACTCTACATGATTATCGGGATAAAGTATAAATATGGACTATATATAAATTGATGCAGTCCAGTGCAAACAAGTGCGAACTACTGAGCATAAACTATCAGATTACTCGCAAATTCCGGCTGGGGCCACAAATTCTACAGCGGACTTCTCATGAGTGCGATCTCAGCACGAATATGCAAGACGAATTTGGTTGCTAAGGTCAGACAAAAACACTAAAGAAAACCTATCAGCACTTCAGCATCCTTCGTAGGGTGTTCGGGAATTTTGACGCATTAGTCATTCCGCAAATACTTGGCTCATAAGTTAAGCCACATGCAGAATAAGCTATCTGAGCGAAGCTACTCTGGAGGTAGCGCCACACCGCAATCGATGCTACACAACGCAGGGTGATAAAAAAGATAAGGAATTTGGCTCAAATTCACCAATAACAGGTTAAAAACTCAACATATATACACCGGACGTTAACATCCTCTACTAGGAGATCTCAAAATGCTGCATCAGATTATTAGGAACCCCAAACATTCACACCACCGTTAGTTGAAAATCGGCCAAATATACATCTCTTAGGGGTAATCAGTTTAATTTATCAACGCGGTGCAGCCACCTGGAAGTATGAGCAAAATTGCTCCCTCCGAGTGTGTCAGGCATGGAGCGCCCTTCAGGCGCGTGGCATTAGTGTTCCCAGTTTATCCCTAGTTAAATGACGCTTTGGCGATTCCATGACAGATTTACACTATATGACAATCAGGTGATGGTATTCGAACAGAAGAAATATTGGACGAGATCTGGATCTCTTCAAACTCCAGGCGGGAATATTTACACCTGTGCTAACCTCAACCACTTTCTGAGACCTGAATTCGGGCACTATTTTCACAGGCGCTCCCACCTTATCTTATAACTTTAACTCTAATAATCCTGCAGGACGTGTAATATATTTGTTTTCATACATGTTCTACATCATTGATCAAATGCTCCGGATAATAATGGTCCATTAACTCGAAATACTGAGGTTAGCATATGCTGTATTTTCAAACTTGCTCTTTTACTCAAATTTAATTTGCGTTGATGTTAGGTGCGGAGAACAATTCTACATTTTATCCACACATTCAAACTTGCTGAATAATGCATCGGCTTTAAGAAATGCAACTACTACGCACAAATATATTGTCCCAATATATACTTCAAGTAAAAACTGATATGTATCGTTGCATCATTAAATACATAATATCATTTTGTCATTTTACAGTCATTGATTGCAAAAGCTGGTTGGAGTCTTAAGTTCATTCAGCTCTTACAGATCCTGAGTGTACCTTCTTATATATTTAGATTTATTGCAAGCGCTTTTAGACCAAGCTGTAACAGCCTTTCGCTAGGATTTGTATACTTCCATTGGTCATAGCCGTAGAGGTATCAAAGAGGTACCAATATTTGCTCATCCTGCACACCATGTGTTTGGATATCAGTAGCATCGGCTTCTTGTGGTGTACCGATTGACTACATTGTACCTCTATCACGTAAACTGAATTCTTGTGGTTTGTTTGCAAGTTAGCTGAATAAACCGAACGATGGAAAAGGCAGCTGTCGATTGATTGCACTCAAATACCTACGTACTAAACAACCTACCACTGAACCGATGCAGATAACACTTCCTTTTAAATTGGTATCCTTAAGCGAAGAGTAAGAAGTCGTCCTTTTAAATCTGCCGCTCTCATAAGCTATTACAAGGACCGCGAATATTTTTCTGGAGGCCAGTACTCAGACACCAAACCCCCGGCTTTCGCTATATCCTAATCATTTTAAATGAAGTTATAAATATACCACTGTTCAAACAAATGTAGCTTAGGACATGACACACTGCTTGAAACACCAAATCTTATGAAGCAACATGACAATCTTCTTAATATCTTACGGCTATCTGAATCACTTTAATTGACATACGTCTGCTTCATTCATAGCTGTTTTTTAACTATTTCTGACAGATTTATGTTAATTTGTATACCTTAATGACATATCTGACAAGCAGGTAAACAGTTTGGATAGGGAATGTTTATGAGAAATCGGCAGTCTCGTCAAGGTGAACGCTGTTTAACTCATCTGAAAAATCGCACGCAGCAGCAACGCTTGTGAACCCATCACTCAAAGTATTCCAGTAATCACTCCGGCGCCAGCCTCTACTATCTGTGGGATGTATATACAACGCGCCAAACTGCATCCATGAGAACCTATCACTTTGACAAAAGTATTTGGATGTGCTGCTAACCTATGGCTTATATGTAAGAATGTCGGTGGTAATTTCAGTCTACCAATGATTATCCAGTCCATTTTTACCACTCTTAAAATACTAAAATAGCATCCCCTCTATTTAGTGAATTGCTGGCAGCAACATGAATGGTGCTACCTTGCTTTTTTGCCGGTAACGCAAAGCCGTTTACTCAGAAGAAGTGTTAAACATAGAATGCCGAACGATTTATTCCGGACGGGATATTTGCTTTTGAATCCTGATGCCAAAGGTTACACATGGCAATTGCCATATACAAGTGTAACAGCTTGTGGCACAAATACCAAAAACCACCAGACATTCTATCACTTCAAGGCATATACAGCTCGCGATTTGGGTCTGTAACATTCAGTGGCCTTCCACTTTGCCGTACACTATGAGTTTCAAGTTTCAAGGACCATGAAGACCTTTGCATAGACTTACCAGCGATTTTATCGCACGCAATCTTGCTTCGGGCTGTACAAAGCAAAGGATTGCCTTGTACATCATGGTGCTCTTTTCTCAAGTCAGGATTGCAAAGCTTTGAACGCTGTGCTCTTGAAAGAGTCCGGTGACACTAGAAACATTCTTTGCGAATATGTCTCAAATATGTTATATTCGCCGCGTTGCGAGATGCACGGATTTGACCCCTTCTGGCTGAAGAGAGAGAGAATCTGAACCTAGGTTTACTTTGCAGAAGAATAAGCTATCACATGTTTTTAAACGCTATGTATTTAGTCTCCATCAAAAGGATAACAATCACGATTACCAAGTTTACTACGAGACCTAGAAAACGTTTCGTCGCAATCTACAACTTATTGGCTTGAAAAAGACATTCAAGAGATACTAGCTCAAATTCGGTTAATATATTTTGGACAGTACAATTTCTGGATGACACTTCAATAACCTGATCGATGACGCCGGACTAAATAGCAAGCAACAGAAGTTGCCAAGGTAGACCTACGTTAATATATTCATTTTCTTCCAGGCATCTGCCTTTATCATTTTAATGGAAAACCATGGTTCCCCGACAAGTCGAAAAGTTAGCAAAGCTAGTCGGATTCCGTTTTGTTATATAAATTTAAGATGTCAAGCATATTTGTTCTTTAGAATAGCAAGGAAACTGTTGCAAAGGTTTTGTTCTGTTCCTGCTACGGAACAGATTCTATGCTTATCAATATATATATATAGTCTATTATCTAACAATTTAAATATATAGCGGATAAGTATATTTAGGTTCTACTGCATTTTGATACTGAAATGTCGGTCAGTCTCCTCCCACTTTAATTTGTCACGTTTATGTAGGAAATACAGCTTAGGTAAATTAAATTTAGAATATTTGATGAAAGTGGTGGGGAATCGCTTAAGCAATATAAATTAAAATGGTAATTTCTTCGGAAATCTAAAAAAAGCTACGTTTTGCCCGTTTAGTACATATGTCTGGTTCTGCTTTTCTGAGGAATATGGTACTATGTTATTATGACAAATAGAAGTAGTTAGTGAATGATAATTTACATAAATAAATAAATAAATAAACGTTTTATTCCGCAACAATGCTAAGCACAGACCAATTGGGTGGTCTTATCAACGTGTACAACGTGATGGCAAAATATTGTCGTCGTTTGATCAATGGTTCCAATATGGGCTTTTGAAGTGATCAGCAGTTTGGAAAAAGTAGAGAGATAAAGAAACTGGGAAAAATAATAAATGCAGATTTCACGCAAAGTTCAAGTAAAGTAATACGGCCATCCATGGAACTGTTCCCAGGGGACTTGCTTCCATGCTGGTTATTCCCACGATGGATTTCACCCGCACTTCCATGCTCCAATTGGCTCTGTGCCTGTGTGGCAAGATAGTAAATAGGCCATCAGTACTGGTTATCAAATGTCTCTTTTTTAGGGCTGTTTATACGTACATTATAGTCGATGAAACTCAGCCGGTTCCGTCAAGCGCATCAATCAATTATGGCACTTATTTGTTTTAAGCCAGCGAGTCAGTAGTAATATGATTTCATGGGTATACTTTTTATTTTGGAAGCCGTAATCCGTCACCACAAGAGATCAGCCCAGTCAAAACCAACAGTGAAACAAAGAAGATAAATTATGAGGAATTATAAAGCATTATAATGAATACAAACGTCTGCCGATAGGCTAATGCCAATTTGATGGAAAATCTTGGCGAGTGACGACGATGGTACAGCGACATCAGCTTGAAAGGCGTAGTGCATCTACGAACCAGTGCGTCAAAGGAGAAAACAGAATTCGTTAGAGGGATTGATAGGAAAAAAATCTTTCTCAAATACATACTCAAGAATTTAACCATATGTAGGTAACCTTATAATATTAAAACGAATAGAAGATATGGTGACTTTCATTTATATCCAGGACCTTTCTCATACAAATCATCTAGAATCACCGTTTGTCTTAGTGTTGACGAGATATTTGCAACAGTCAGGTGAATATTAATCATGCGTCTGAATTGTGCATAGGTAGTGCAGTTTCTAACACTCGATGGAAGTTTGTTCCATATTAAGGCATATTTTACGGAGAAATTTGAGCAGAGCTTTGTGTGAGACTTTGGTATTTTGACTGTGCGCTCGCTGTTTCTTAGTTCATAGCGCATACGAGTCTGAAACTCGAGTTGTGGCTAAGCAGTGAAGCTTAATCCGAATATTAAGCGGTATAGAAGGCACAGATTAAGTTTGAGTCTGCGTAACCATAGCGGCTCCAGATTTAGCGCCTCGCAACGCTCACGGTATGTCATAGTATTAGGCATGTTTAAACACCTCTTTGTGAATGCTCGTTGAACGTTTTCTAGTGTTATAATATCCACTTTTCTCAGATTACTATGCACTACCGTACAGTACTCAAGCTTTGGCCTAACACATATTTTAAAGGCTTGAAGCCTGGAATCCCTCAAAATAAGCGTTGGACTTATGTAGGCGATAACTTTTCTGCCAGAAACCTGCAAGAATATAACATGTTCTAAAAAATTAAATGAGGCAGAATATCTTAGACCAAGGTTTCGGACTGCGCCACACACAGGAATAGCGGTATCGTTTAATCTAAGGGTGTTCAGAGAAGGGCCACAGCCGTGGAAAAATAGATTACTCTTGTCAGTTGCAAAGTGCAATTTCCAGGAGTTACTCCAGTGCTCCATTGCGGATAAGTCAGACAGAATATAGGATAAGTTACAATTACATTGTCCAGGGGCGGAACAATACACAATTTTAACATCATCAGCGAATGGAACGGCTTCCAGTAGAGATTTCATCAAGGAGGTCGTTGAAATATATTGAATTAAAGCGGGTCTAACAGGCTAACTTGAATCACTCCACTAAAGATTGTAGTGGCTTCAGACGTGTAGTTACCGATTTTTACTACTTGCTTTCTACCCTCGAGGTAAGAAGCCTACTATCTACAAGCAAATTTGTGATCCCATAGGACATAAGCTTCGGCAACAATACATTGTGTGGGACACGGTCAAAAGCCTTCTGGATGTCAAGAAATATTAAGATGATGGCACTTCCGGCATCTCTTGCTCCAGTCACATAATCAAGGTAATCTAACTGACAGGTACTGCACGACCTACGTTTCAAAAAACCGTACTGATGTTTACTGAGAAGTCACACAGAACTAAAATATTCTATTATGCCTTCTTTAAATATCCTCTCCATGATTCTGGAGATAATAGATGTGTGATTGATTTGGCGGTAATTTTTTACATGCTGCATAGATCCGCTTTTGTGTCGTGGTATTATAGTTGATTGTTTCCAGTGTATAGGATACTCTCCATTGAGAATGGAAAGTGTAAATAAATTAAGCAAAAACAGGAGAGTGTCAGGACCTCCGTGCTTTACCAGTATTGACGGGATGTTGTCAGGGCCTGTTGAGCATGATGGCCGAACTAATCTGAGTTGGCGACATATGTCACTAAGTGTAAATTCAACAGTTTGAAGTGTATTATTGCCTATGTGTGTCAGTTTGGCTGAGGATCTTCTTTCGCATTAGTACCATACGTAGACATAAAGTAGTCATTGAAGATCGAAAATATGATTGCACAATCAGTTATGGCAATTCCATCAGAGTATACAATAGTGTATATGCAACTTGATTTTCTATTCTGCCTACGGTCCAAAAGTTTTGAGATGCAGCCTTTCACGTTGGCGCCCTTCAGTGCCATTACTTCCTCAGAGCAAAGCATTTTGTGATGATCTTTGTATAACGCTGTAAGCAATCTTGTGTGGAGCATCAGCAGAGTAAAATCGTTTGTTTTCCTAAATGTATTATTTATTTTATGAAGTTTAGTGGCTACCTTTTTGAGATGTCTGCTGGTTCAGCAGTCATTTTCAACTTCGTCGTACGTGCTGGAGCCACAACTTCAACACAAAGCTGAATGCGGTGGTAGAACTCATTACAAGCATTTTGTACATTCTGCGCTAAGAAGGATGGATCCCAATATGAAGACCTTAAAAGGTCCGGGAAAATTGACCAATTCACAGAAGAGAATGGGCGATAATTGATCACTGATTTTAACGGTTTTAATGGATTTGGAGAGAACAACCAACGATGTTATGATCACTACCCGGCATCTTGTCACTAATGTAGGTGGACACATGCGAACATCCCATAGTAAATATTAGGTCAATTGTGTTACCAAGCCGTTTTGGTTTTGTGATTTGCTGTACCCATCCCAGTCGATCAAGAGTAGACATAAAAGAATTGTGTTTTTGTGGCTTTTTGTTAAGGGACCATGAGATTTCGGGCATATTAAAATCTTCAGCGATTATTTTATTAGTGTATGAGAGGTTTGCAATGAAAGAAAATGTGTCCAAAAAGTCATCGGTTACGGTGAGTGTAAACGATGGGGGTCTGTAAATACAACCAACTAAGAGATTTGTTGGATTAATAGAAATTGTAATCCACACCGAATCAGGGAGTCTCCTTGGGAGTGGTTCATTCAGAGGCAGAACCAAGTATTTGTCTTTGACGTAGATTACACAGCCACCACCTCTACCGTAAAGGCGGTCTTTACGAAAGATGTTATTACCCAGTATTCTGAACAATGTGTCAGGAATCTCTCTTGAACAGTATATTTTTCTAATTAGTACTATAGTAGGAGAAGAGAGGTGGAGAATATTACGCAGAAGATGCACTTTTAACAGTGAAAGGGAATTAATTAAAATTAAGTGCAGTGTCTTGTTATTCGTTGGGTTGTCTACAGGAATCCAGGTACAGGACCCTAACGAGGTAGTATTTGGCGAGATTTGAGTGGGGGTTGTGGATATGGATGACATATAATTTGCGGAATTATTGTCACTTGGTGGTGTGGCGGGTAAAACACCAGTGGACCCCAAAAAGGTCGGAAGGGTGAAATGCTAGGAAAATGGCAACCCACTGGGAAATTAAACTTTGCTGGCTGTTGCGTATAACCTACCTGCCAGTTAAGACAATTTACATGTTGAGGTAGCTTGAGAGGATTTTGGTTGTGCCAATTTCCCTCAGCTACTTGAAGTGCACTAGCAAGTGGCTCACAATTTATGGAGCGCACAGGTCGCATATTCAAATGCTGCATGGTTGTTAATATGCCGATTTTCTGCAGATTTTCAGTGGTGACCGCGTTTGGTGGAATGTTAAAAATAGCTGTTTTTATTGTGTTTAGGAGCACCGTATAGATTCTACGTGAGGTTTTGCTGCCATTTTTCTTTGCAACAAGGTTGTTCAGCGGTTTTAGAGGTTCACAGCTTTTAGGAGAGGAGGTTTTCAGTTTCGTACCAAAGCGTCTATGCCCCTGATTGGTGAACGACAAAGAGTGAGTAGAAATAGTTTGCTCAATGGAACTTTCTTGTATTTTCGGGGACGCATTGCGCGGTAATGCTGGACTAATGTAACACTGAAGCGATATTTTTGTGACAGTTGCTATTTGATTTCAACCCCAGAGCTAAATCATTTATGGTCAGAGTGTCATCGAGGTCAACCAAGTAGGGTAGTTCTTGAGTTTCCGTGTGTAGCGGAACTAATTATTCACAGATTGTTTGTCGGAAATAGGCTTTTTTTACTCCCTTTGTAGTACTGTTAAATCTGGTTTCTGGACCATTGATACGTAATCTTTCCTAAGGGATAATGCGCTCCTACTACAAATGAATTTTTCAGAAAATGTGTGGTTTAGAAATTTAAAAAGTATGAGGCAGACCTGCTTCGGAGAGTTCTTTCACAGCCTCACGCAAGAAAGCTGCAGTCTTTCAATATGACAATCGTTTGCTACTGCAGAGGAGATAGCCTCAAGAGATAAATTTTCGGATAAATTAAATGCTATGATATTTTTCGAGCGATTAATGCACTCAGGCACCTCAAATTCAACATGTTGTATAAAATTCCCAACGGATCGAAGGTGTTCAATTTTGGTGTATCTGGAGTATTAGAAAGATACTTTAGCGAATTAAATTGCTCTAGCACTTGGTACAGAGATTAAAACCTTTCCTTCAAGTCTTTCAGCTGTAGTTCAAGCGCAGAAATCGTTTGGATCGCCTTAGAGGGCGAATCTGCAGTAACTGCGCTGTGCTCTATCTGAGAAATCTTATGAGAACTATCAGTTGATTGCTTTTTTACTCTTACGCGCACTTTCGGTCTTCTATTCATCTTGGATGAAGAACCTTTAACTTTTCCGCGCTGACTGACTAGTTATAAGCAGGATGATTTGCCAGAATGTCAATTTCTTCATGTCTATTCTTTGAGTTTCTTGTTTTATCTGAGGTAACGAGCATTTTTACTGATGGGTCCCTCAGTTTTAAAGCTTTTAGAAATGCTTTTCTTTGGACAAGTATAAGAAAATATGGGATATATTTCACCGTTTTTGTTACAGTGATCAAGCGGAATCAGAGAGTTATCGACAAACCGCGGAGGAAACAGACGGGGATTTGTGGGCTCATATGTATATACTGTCGATTCCGGTTAATAGGACCACCGGTTAATAGGACCAGCGGCTTATTCGGGCCAAATTCTGAAGAACCGAAACGAATCCTATTACGCTAGCCTAATTTTAGCCGCTTATTAGGACCGGAATTCCGCTTAATCGGACCAGACGATAGAAGGTGGCAGGTAACAGAGGTGTTAAAATCAAGTTCTGTGCCTGGATGTCTGGACTAAACCCACAGTTCATATGTCGGGCATGAAAGCGTATCATTCAGTTACGGTAATCCGAGTTGGCCTTTGGATAAACTGAACTGTGGCAACCTTGAGGCACATCTATCTAATTGGCTTCAGAACCGCCCGAAACTGACTGTAGTTGCCAACACTTGTAGGCGGAGCGAAGACATACATGCTTGTTCACATGTCGTTAACCGCTCGATCGATGCACCGCACGTCCATTGAGCCGAATGCCCTGAGCCCGCAATGCAGGCCTACTCTCGAGCACGGCAAGTGATCGCGGACACACAGGTCCGGCAAATCATAGGACAGCAGGTGGCTACGTCAACCATAGAAATACCCGGGAGACAGACTCGAGTTCACCTCAGTGAACTGTGCGTGTCTTGTTGCCTGTTAAGAAAATGCCACGACGGGACTTGACGTTAGCTGAGAAGATTCTTTTCCTAGATCAGATCAAGGAACAGGGACCAACCACTAGTCAGCGTCGATTGGTGGAAATTACCTGCTTGGCAAAATCTACAATATCGCGCCTGATAAAACAAGAGAAAGATCTGCGAGAAGAATGAGCAAAATGTGAAGGACGACGAGGTACTTCCCAAAAACGGAAGCGTGAAGGCAAGGATCCAGACGTCGATGAGGCCCTTAATGATTGGTTTGCCTTTGTTACTGGACGAGCCGTGCGAGTAAGTGGCTCAATGTCAAAGTACAAAGCAGAAGAACTCGCTAAAATGCTGGGCCACGAAGATTTTATAGCTACGGACGGCTGGTTGTCTCGATGGAAATCTAGACATGATGTAAAATATAAGAAAGCACATGGTGAAAAAGAAAGTGCCAATAGCGCTCGAGCTGAAGAATGGAAATCAACAAAACTACCAGAGCTTCTTGAAAAATTTCCAGCAGATGACATCTATAATGTTGATGAAACCGGGTTGTGCTATAGGGCTACACCGGACGGCTCCTTAAGTTACAAACATGTTACTCTCTCTGGCTGCAAAAAAGCAATGGATCGCGTAACTATCTTGTGATACTCAAACATGTCCGGAACAGACAAGAGGAAGTTGCTGGTTATAGGAAAATGTGCCAAGCCTCGCTGCTTTAAGGGACTCAGAATGGACAGTTTACCAGTCGTGTATCGTGCGAACAGAAATGCATGGATGAGCTGTACACTTTTTAAAGAATGGGTGAAGGATTGGGACACAGAGCTACAATGGCTGTCGAGAAAAGTGTTATTACTTCTCGACAATTGTGCAGCACATGCAAATTTGGATTTCTTGAAGAATATCCAGATGGAATTTCTGCCTCCCAAGACCACATCTTTGATACAGGCAATGGACATGGGCATCATAAAAAAATTGAAGACCTTTTATCGTTCAAGGTTGGTGAATGACATTCTTGAATCAATTGAGGAAGGCTTGCTGACCTCATCCTCGCCGGCCGGAGAAATCAGTGCAAAGGTCAACATTTTGCAAGCCGTTACATTCGTGGCCGAAAGTTGGCGAAAAATGAGCAGTGCGACAATTCGGAACTGTGGCTTTAAGTATATTGTCTCGGAGATGGATGTGGATATGGTGATTGTAAATGAAAATGACGGCGAGAATGTGGAGCTGAAACAAGTTGAAGATTACGAAGAATTTTTGTCAATCGACAACGAACTTCAACTCTATGGTGGAAATGAAGAATGCGATGCTGCCATTGTTGCTCGAATAGCAGCGAAACACACGACAGCAACAGAAGACCATGGAAGTGATGAAGAGAACCCTAACGTGTTGATGCCAGTCACAAAACAGGATGCAAGGAAATGCATTGAAACATTGCACCGCTATTTCATGCAGGAAGGAAATGAAGGTAGTCCTATTACTGTGTTACATGTTTGTGGTGATTTTGTGCGAATGCAGTTTGTTAAAAGAATGCATCAAACCACCCTGGATACGGTCTTCAAACGCTGAATGGAATTCGGTAATCCCTTTGTATAAAACTGTACTTCGCATGCTGAATATCTTGTAGGTCGTTACGAAGAGTTTGTTTGTAAATTTCTTTTTCAGTGAACAAAGTTCGTTATCAAAGCAGTTCTTTTTGTGTGTTTGCTATAAATATATGCCGCCAATACAGGTCATAATAGTAGTTTCCTATGTTATGTAAAGCACGTCCTATCTTGTTACATCGGGTAACTTCGGTTAATCGGACCAGCCGCTTAATAGGACCAAAATGGTCTGGTCCCGATGTGGTCCGATTAACCGGAATCGACTGTATATGGTTGGCGGCATCCGGTTTCGGATTTGCATGTCACTGTGGCCAGCCACAGGTCACCTGCGCCTACAGAGGGACCATGGATGGCTTGCGCTGCACCACCCACAGCTCCATCCACACAGCCATATCCAGTGTAAACCCGAAGGAATAAGACCGGGAGGCATGCGGATGGGAACCACGTTTCATCAACGGAGCCGGCACACAATCCTTCACGGGCAAAAACAAGCACGCTGTATTTGGGGAATCAATCGCACACAAGGCGGTGGCTGGACCGTAGTCCGCTCCACACTGACTGCATGGAACCATTCTTTGATTCTAACACGGCCACAAGGACCGTGCACCCTGTTCCCTCCAGCAAAGACCAATTGCCTCCTGGAGCCAGTATGGACGAGGTAGTGGGTAATAGACAGGCAGGCACCTTGTCAACATGCACATCAAGCGCAGCCTCACCGGGGATATCAAGCAACAGCCAATCACTTGAAAGAAAGACAACAAAGAAAATAAATCCAGTAATGCATAAGGAAAGGGTGACATATATCTTAAAGTAATGAGCATCTGCAGCAAATTGTTTACAGAACAATGCGAGATAAGTTCAAGAGGTCAGAAATTGTACTTTACCGAAATGCCACGAACAGAAAAATGTTTTTGGAATGGACTAGAATTGGTAACGTGTGCAATTTCATAGAAGAGTACAGATAGACATTTATATGAGAAAGCAAAGCCTTAGGACAAAATTTAAAACACCCTACCTGAAATAAACAGACTTAGCATGCAAGCAAACGGTGACATAAATCTTATATTATTGAGCATTTGAAATAAGTTGTTTACAAAAGAATACGTTTACAAAAGAATACGAGGTAAGTTCACGAGGTCAGGAGGTTTATTTTACGGAAATGCCACAAACACGAAAATGTTATCTAAATAACTACAAGTGGCTTAAGCGACGTGTGCAAGTGTATAGAAAAGAGCATAACTAGCCAATTATATGGGAAAGAAAAGCATTAGGGCAAAAATGAAAACCCACCACCTGAAATAATTAGACTTGGCATGCAAGCACACGGTTAGTAAATCGAATGCAGCGTACCTACAAACGCTGCGCCGGTTCTGCCTACGTTCTTTGCAGAACCCGTCGGCGCTTCAGTAGTAATCCCGAGTGGCCTCGCTCATGGCTCACTAAGCCTTCCTGACTCAGGCACTCGTTACCACATGTGCTACAGCACCATGCACCCGATGTCGATGGAGTACAATCCATCGTTGCTTGCCGCTTCCGCACTTGCCGCTTCTTCTCTGAATGCATGAGGTATTTCTCCCGCACTTTAGCAACTGCCTTCGTGATGAGATCGCGCTTCCGATTCCCATGATCTGCAATCAATATTAGAACGTGGGAGGCTCAATTTGATCATGTCCTGGTAACGTAACCGTGGTTTCCCCACGTGCCGCTTCCCAATACTTAGCTGACCATATAAGAGTTGTTTTGGTATCCGAGTCGAAGCCATACGCCACACATGACCGAGCCATCTCAGGTGTCTCAGTAAAAGTATGCAGTCCACTGCATACATCCCACTTCGGCGCAACACTTCCGTGTCTACAAATCTGGCGCCCCAACCGATGCGTAAAATTCGTCGCAGAAACTGCTGATGGAACCGCTCGAGATATCGCACATATCGCCGGTACATCGTCCACGTTTCACTGCCGTATAGAAGAACGATACAGTACCACTGATTTGTTCACCGTCAGCTTTGTGCCAATGCTAAGCTGATGGTTGTTCCATACTCAGTACTCAAGCTTCCCGAATACCGCTGCTGCCTTCGACACGCGAATACGCAACTCAGTGTGGAGCTGCTGACCAGTCGACATCACACTCCCAAGGAAGCTGAAACGGGAGGTGGTTTCCAATACTTCAGCACCAATGCTGATTCGCAGCAAAATTGAAGATTGCATCTCCGGTGAAGGCTGAAAGAGACAAACAGTTTTGCTTGTGTTGACGGTGAGCCCGAATTTGGCCGCTGTCGAAGCCAGAGCACTAGTCATGTGCTGCAACTCATCCGCGCTGTGTGAAAACAACGCACAGTCGTCAGCAAACAGCAGCATACGGATAGTTGTCTCACAGACTTGGGTTCTCGCACCGAAACGACGGATGTTCAGCTAACCACCATCAATACGGTGCTCCACACGAACACCGTAAGCACAAGCCGCATCAAAAGCACAAGACAACATTGCATGAAGATATATATTAAACAGGGCATGAGCTAAGAAACAGCCGTGCTTTCCACCAGAGACTACTGCAGTCATCCGAGGTCTCTCCACTCAGCTGCACCCTCGCTCACATACCACGGTGCAGACATTCAATTAAACTTACAAACTTACGCAGGCAACAAAACTTACCCAACACCAGCCACAATGCCTCGCGGTTCACCGTATCAAATGCTTTGGTGAAATCAACAAAAAGCGAGTAAAATTGCTGGTGTCGTTCTCTGCACTTCTCTTGCAACTGACGAGACGCAAGTACCATATCTATAGTGCTGCGACCCGAACGGAATCCACACTGCTCTTCCGCCACGTTAGGTTTCACAACCTGACTGACGAGGCGGTTGAGCAGGATTCGGGCAAGCACCTTGCCCACACAACTCAGCAAGTTGATGCCACGATAATTCTTGCAACATTTCTTGCTACTTTGCCCTTGTACAGTGGGAGCAGAAGGACATTCTCCAGCTCAGGAGGCACCTCCTCCTCAATCCATACACGTTGCACCAAGTGGTGCAGCGCAGTCAACAACGCGGGTCCGCTGTGTTTCAATACTTCAGGCAGGATCCCGTCGGCTCCGGCACATTTGCCGTTTCGCAGCTGAGCAAGTGCTCTTTGCGTCTCATCCAGTGTCAACGTATCCGCCAGATTCGCCTTCACATCATGTTGCTCCACTCCGTTCAATGTAGGCCAGTCGATCAATGAACGGTTAGGGCTCATACGACCTATCTAAAGTGCACGAGAATCACAAGGGAACAAACATGCCACGGTTTCAGATGCAATGATCGATACAACCTAACCGGTTGTAAGAGTGCTCAGTTGTCCAAATTCCGCCGAGGGCAGGTTGTCCTTTAGTACTCGACCGCTCCGTGCAGAAGTAGCCCTGAGGTCAACTTCGTGGCGTGCTGCGTCACCTTATGCCGCAAAGTTCCAACAGGCGCAAACGCACAAATCCGGCAAAACAAAGACATTTGCGTGCGTTCGATGGAGCGTGATTCACAATGCGGAGAGTGAGCTGTTGGCCAACCAAAGCAGTGTACGAGGATTTAATTGCTTCTACATGCCTTATGCAGCGACCGGTACGGTTGGTTTAGGTCTCTTGAAGTAGACCTAACTATACGCTTTCCGATAACTCCAAAAACCTTGATGAAGGCAGATAATTGGTGCACTCGTAGGCAAACGACTGTGCTGAAACACAGCCAAAATTAAAAACCGGCGCTTGACGTTTATCCGTTTATAGTACCCTCAATATAGTTTGCGCAATGAGTAGGCCTGATCGAGCCCGGTTGAATGTGTGTACCCATGACGATGTGCGAAGAAATTTGAATCGGAAAACTTGAAAAGTCAGGAGCAACGAAAAAATTCCGACCAGCACGGCAGATGTGCATAAATGTAAATATTAACTAATTTCTTGATGGGAAATTTAATTTATTTCATCCAAAATCCATATAGATTATGCCCTGTCATTTTTCTTTGAATGCAATTTACTAACTTGCGTTTAGATCAACCGTATGACGTTAATTTTGCTTCTCCAATCTTGGTCTATAACGTTCATACATTCTGCTCCCAGTTACACTTGAATAAGAGCTAATATTTTTCACGTCTCCTAGTATTTCAGATTTTTGTCTAACTTTTACATGGAATCCAGTAATATTCGATCCAGATTAATGTAAATTCTACCTGTCCCACACAATGGCAACACACTAACCTGAGATCAATAAATTAATAGACGGTATTAGCATATAAAATTCAATGGTAAATTGTCGTTCTTGCAATTCGGCTGACAACTAGCAATTCGTTATAAAAAAGATAACTGGACAGTGCAGATATGTCTGGACAGTGATGTCTTATTTTAAATTTTAGATATATCAATGGGATTTCGCTTAGCTTTAGATAATGGTTTTAAAGGATTTTATGAAATTTTATTCAACTAAATTTCGTCCAACATACCACGTATTTCCTCCTATTCTGGGTATGTTTCGGATAGAAACTTTCCCAGACTTCACCACACCATCACAAATTTTACCGTGGTCACACATGCCCACTCCAATTTTGATGACGAAGCTTTGCAAGATGAGGCAAGGTGCGACAGATGGATACTGCTGCTCCTGAATAGAGTCTGTACACACGAAACTGTATAGATTAAATGCGAAGTTTGTAGAAGGTTAGTCAGTTCCCTGTGGATGACCAGTAGAAAGCTTATTTGAAGGAAAAGTGGCTAGATCCTTAGATTCCACAGCCGAAATGAGCAAATGCTGTTGCACCCCTGCCACCAAATAACAATTCATATTGTTACTACCTATATGTTGTTATCTGTATTCAAAATGAACATAACATTGAGCACCGGACAAGGTAGTAATTTGATAGTGCTTATTACAGTCTGCTTTCAAAGCGAAAACACAAACGTTTTTCCAATTTTCTTCAGCTTTGCTAGATCGCATTGCTTACCATTCTAATGCGTAATTATGCACCCTAAATATAGTGAGCATAGGAATAGAAAGCACAATAATGTCAGTTGAACAAAGCGAGCAAACCGAATGTTTAGCAGTGACAATATAGAAATCAGTAAAAATGGATAAGATTACCGGCTTCCTGGATGTACGTACGGTCTACTTTTAAGTTATACAGAGAGTAGAAGGACCTGCACTAACAAAAATAAAGGTTTGTTCTAAGTTAATTAAAAATCAAGTACGACCTAGTGTAAATAGGTACCAGGAAAATTCGATGCTGGAATTAAAGTTAAACGTTCAAATCAGGTGGTATATTTAGTGTTTTAAGTCGACCACGTTTATACAAATTATAGTTTGCTTCCCAAAAAGGCTATATGTGCTCGTAATAGTAATGCAAAAGAAAAAAGCAAGCATCTGTGAAAATTTTAATTTCCAGCAGAATGGAAAGACCTTAATTTACGACGGTGCGTAAAATTAGTAATGCTCACAAGCTGCGCCAGAATATTGAGTGATATCTCTGGTATGTACGTATTTGCAAACGTACGTGACAACAACATTTGACGCGAGTAAAATATTTGATATTAGATCGAACATTTTACTCGGGTCAACGGCAGAGGTCGCGGAAACCTAAAATTCGGCATAAGCACACAGGATCAATTAAACCGCAGTACCCGGTTTACTGGGTAGTTCGACGGAGGCCTACACCAAAGGAAAATAACAGTCTGCCAACTGACCGTGTATTACAAGCATTATACCACGTACAAAGGATTTGAAAGTTGTATAGAATTTGTAGGCATTACTTGGTCATGCCAGCTAAGATCTCGGAGGCCACATATAATTTTCACGAAAGTTTTTGGAGAACAGAGTAATATTTTAGTATTTTTAGTTTTGATAACTTGGGCGTCATATTCTCCCGTGTACATCATTCGAATAATATATTTTTACGTATTACTTCAAATATCGCGAAGTTTCTTCAGTAAAGTTGGAAATATACAAGCATCCGCTGATCTTTCTAAGGAATGCTTTAAGATAATCGTATTTTGCATTGTGGTACAATCTGAGATAAGGTTCTTTACATACATGGTTACTAGATAATGATGTTTTAGGATTATTAACTTTGTCTTTAATGGTCGTATGGCATTGAATTTTTCAAATATACGTCCAAACCGGCCTGAGTTTTACCAGTATAGCAAATGCGATTGAATTGTTTTTAGTTTAATAGTTTCAAGTCACATGTGTCACGTATTTTCCCTAATCATAGTGGCTAAAAGCAGACCTTATTTCTTTCTTAAAAGACGATTTGTGTTTCAGTTGATTGCTGGCAGACGCACTTTGTTTTCATTCTGTAAAATTATTGCTATATAGTCAAAGAATTGTCTTGTGTTTGTTCTTTATTGTATGTGGACCCTAAACCAGGTATAGCTACCTGATCTTTCATGCGGCCTTTTCGGCTGACTTAACAGGCCTAGACTTCGCCGCTGAAAGATGACCTCGTTTTCACCGAGTCGTCGGGCACTGTAACTACTTGTTGTGATTTGAGAAGGCACCATATATGCCAGACGACTAGCGGATTGTCGGTGTCATGGGTTCCTATTCTGAATAATACTTTTCCGTGGCGTGCTTCATGAACATCGAGGCAGAAAACAGCAGCTAACATTTTGCATTCTACGGAGGTGGTTAGAAATTCAAGAAACTTATGTTTCCATGACAAATTTAATTGCACAACATGCTTTCTTCCTCCCATTAGCGGTTAGGGAACAAGCAACTCACCAAAAATGAAACGTCCGGTGTTTGTGGAGTTATCTTAATAATGGAAACGCCATATATTATCGTCTGCTAGGAACTACTAACTTGTTTAGCGGTCTATCGATACCAGCATGAGAGAGTAACGTTGTTACATGGTTTGCATTTACTTTTATTTTCACCCTCGCTAAGAGCATGCATTTTATGGGGCATTTTATCTACAGTTGGACATTATGCATCTGTATCTGACTGAAAACTTGAAACAATGTAATTTTCATATGTCACGAATAAGGACTATTTTAACCGTTTCGATCTACTTTGCAAATGTCCGCGAAACAAGTATCTTAATCCTAATGATAAATCATATAATTCCTGTCCCTTGCAAACTTTTCTGAGGGTGTTATAAAAGCTACGTGTAACGCTTGCCTTGTGACCCGAGGTACATTTTGTGTCTGCACTAGAATCACTGATGCAGCGTTTCGAGAAGCACATTTGTTGGATAGTTGAGTAACTATGTAATCTAAATATGAAATATGCTTTCGAATACATGTCTCTCAAAGGGATGGGAAAAATCAACGTGTTAATTTTATATATGTAAGGCAGTTAAGCTGGGTGAAATTAATTATAAAATGTAAGTGTGGTTGCTAGTTTCCGATGGCACTGTCGTTTCAGCACATGGGTTAAATGTTTGCATTGGAAAAGTTAGCAGAGTGAGCCAGAATTTATGTTATCCTCAATAAATGTATGGATTCTATGAAAACGTAAGCCATTTTCCTTATTAGATTGTATTAAATGCCGCAAAACTACCTCCTAGTTTATCTTAAACTTTGTCAGATGTATAATATAGAAGTATCTAATCCATCCTATTTAATGAAAACAAGAAGACTTCACGATTTATGTGTTAGGGTGCTGGTAAGTTTTACGCTGACGTTAAAATTTTTACCGTAGCATCACAATTTCTTTGTTCAGTGGGACACTGTTAAGCAAAAAATGTTACTTATTAATAGGCAGCATATAGGTTTTTTGGGTTTTCGAGACGACTTTGGGAGCTATATTTAGCCAGACAGCCATGACAAAAACAGAAAGGCGCTAGACGACCGTTTTCTTATATTGGGACCTATCAGTGGCGCTTAATTACCGGATCCTGCATGGCTACAAACCATGAACTTAATTTTATAAACAGCGATTTTCATCACTGTGCAATGGGTGACGGCGGGGAACGAACTGCCATGTATCGAAATACGATCTATCGCGGCTCCTCCTCTATTGTCATGCACACCATTAACCAGCGAGTGCTGATAGGTAAACCCGACAGTCTAGCGCATTTATAGATGTATGGCGACTGCCTGTGTTTGGCTGCAACAACTATTCACAAAACCTAACATTTTTATCCCCAAAATTAGCAAAGTGAGTAAGAGTAAAGGTTACTTTGAGTAACAAACCACACTGCTACACATTAATAATCAGGCATCGCTTTGGCAGCCTTAATACTACCTAGATTACTGTTGTCTTGCGAAGGAATTCGTTGCTCCAGCGGCCAGCCCTGTCATTTACAGGTTCACAGTATGAATGACAGTAAAGAAGGAGCCGCGCTGCATTGCAGTTAGATATCAGTCGTGGCGGTCCGCTGCCATTATCAATGGCTCAGTGGTCATTGTTTCGAATCAAGCAGCACTCGGCAGGTGCGCGCTACTGACGAGTCCTAATACAGCGAAACGGCCGACTAGTGTTTTCCGGGATGGTTGGTTGTTATATATTTGAGCTTAGACGCGACAAATCCTTCCCAAAACACAAAAAAATCCGCGTACTACACAGTAATGATTTTTTTCACAAAATTTGCGGGCAGCCACATCAAACCTGATGAAGCAAAGTAACCTACCGTTTAGCTACGCAAACGTTTACGCATATTCCAAATCCTACTGTTGCACTTCCATGTGTTTATAACAAGGGATTTCTAATTTACCGGAAATTTCAGTGTAAAAATGCATCTTTGCTTTTAACGCGTTACATTTTGGTATGACTGCAATCATGTAGGGTACTTAGTAAGTTGTGATATGTTGGTGTTTCAAACAACAACTGCATGGTACTCAACTTCGTGTTTCACGTTTTCACCGAGCTTCGTAATTAGTTTCAGACATTTTAACACCAAACGAGGTGACTGCATCAGTGCGCATCTGGGTTAAATGTAGTCTGTTACTTTAATCCCTGGGTTGTGTCATTACTGTCGTCATATTTCTCATGAAATATTTGTGAGGGTTGTGACTTCCAAATAACAAAAGTCCATAATTGGTTCCTCAGTGACGTTTATTTCTTGAAGTACTAGTACTGCTCCCTGCATAGGATAGCAGTGAAGCAAAATCGCTACTGTCACTGAAGTAAACAAAATAAATGTAACCAAGAAAAGAAGAAACAAATAGGAATGACTTGTTTTAATCTTGATTCACTTTAACTTTTCAGGGGAAGCCAAAAATGTTTGAGTGTTAATTTGGACATCTGGAGTGTTCTGTTTATACGTCCTCACAAATGTTACGCTAGCGGTTTTGTTTGAGTGATTAAAATTAAAGCCCTCAACAACTGGTATTATATTATTATATTATTTTGTATCACAAATAATGGCATTAGTATAAGTAACATATAAAATTTTGAACGCCGATTTTCGCACCGCTTTTTTCCAGCCTTACCCGTTATGTAAAAATGAAATACAGAAGTAATATTCTTTACTAAATATCCGTTAAAATTATCGGTTATGAAGTTGAGCATATATACACATAAGTGTGTATTCCTTTTGGAAAAATTGTCGGCAATGTCTTTACCCAGAATACTCCAAAAATTACCTAATTTGCAGTAAATTTTGCCAAATAATAGTGGCTGCGAAAATGCAGACGGCTTGAATAATGCAATATCAACATGTTGCAGACTCTTTATTTCATCATCCTACTGACTACAACGAGAGAAAGCTCAACAAACGATGAGCGTCTATTCCCCGTTTGCAAGTGAATGACAGCTACAAACCACCTTGCCTGTCAGTGGCTACTGTGGCTGCGAGTTAGGGTAAGCGTATTACTATCTTACTCGTCTTGATTAATCAAGCAATCCTCATGATGAACTTATAAACAGCCTAAATAGATTGAGGGCGCAGGAAAAGGTCAAATTTAGTTACCCGTTTTTATAACAATGTAAGAAGCATCATTAAACGTGTGCCATTTAGCAAGTTATGCAGTGATATGTTTGTTCGTATAAACGAGGTCCTTCGGAGTAAGGCTGACATTGACAATGCATTAAGAATATCTCTCTTCTCGAAAGATCCAAAATTTTAATTACTACTAACCAAAGCTCCGCCTTTTACCATTGTGTTTTTCTACAAATTATCTACCAGCGATCACCATTGCTATAAGTTACGTACAGGACCAAAAATAACTAGTTTCATTAAGTGAAAGAACGTTTCGAAATTCCTGCTAGAAATACCAAGGTTTTTGTTTGCGTCTCCACTGGTTCTGTGTCAGCCTTAGATTTCATTAATATAATATAAAACAAATAGCATTGATATATCTTCAAATAATAAGTGCCAGGTTACGCTTATACTTCAAGGCTGCCTTAAAGTGGACTAATCATGCATAAGATGGCTGATGAATTGGTAACCGACACTGTAGAGTGGCGCTGACCACCAGCTCGATAATTCACGTGCGATTATCCTTGCAGCTTCAATTCGACATTTTAGCACTTTATTTGAATTGTCTTGGTCAACTAAAATATGTTGACTCCGAAATCAATGATCGGGTTAAATCCAAAAGCAAACATATTCAGTAAAGTTGCTATGCGAATTAATAGTATTACAATAGGTGAAAATTTGACAAGCCATAAGAGATGGACTAGTGGAAATCTAAGTTTGCTATTTGAAACATCAATGTTGTTATGTATAGATTTATTAATTAATGTAAAAGTTTAGCTTAAAGAAATTTAATGCATTTTAAATCTTCCCGCTTCCATTAATGTTAAGAGATGAGCGTTGTAGCTACGCATAGTATGCAAAATATGAAATGCTTGTATATTTGCAGAAACCTATGTTGTAAATAAAATAAAAATCCATGGTGCAATTTAATAAACTAGACGCTGATATCAAGTTTTAGTTAGTTAGTAAAATAGAAAATTTTTTTAAATTTTTAAGAAATTTATTATAAGCAAAAATAAGTCGCCTTGAAAATTATTAAATTTCACCCACATGCTATTTTAGCTGTATCAATTTTCCTACACCTGATACAATTTAACATTTAAAGAACATATGAAAAATTTACCCCAAAACCTCAAAATGCTGTTAGTGGCAATTTGCAGTAATTTAAAGCACCTAAGGCAACATGCCAAAATATTAGCGACATTTAGTTACTACAGTCTCCACTATAAATACAGATGCGTGTGTAACAAGTACTTTTGCTATTATTGCTCAACTCGATGGAAACGTTGGCACGAAGGTATTTATAATTCACTCCATTTATTCTACGTTATTTATCGAACCGCATAAGCACGAATTTTAATTAATATAGTGTGATTAAGGCATGTGTCAAATTTTTTATCTTTAAATAAAAATTGGGTACAGCAGATGGTGCCATACAATCGAGAAATATTTTGCCGTCACGTGTCAGACGTCCCCACTGTGAAATGATTTAAGTTAGAATCATCAGGCAATGGTATTATTGACATCTACAAGCAATTTCAAATGATAAGATGAGGAATATTTATAACTTGAGCTCAGATCTTGAACTCTCATTGGCTATATCCAATTTATTATTAAACCAATATGTGTTGAGCTTATGAGAATGAACATTTTTCTATCGTCAGTGTTCATAAAGTGCCTGCTAAATGCGTGCCACTTCTGTTCACACATACAATATATCTTTGGAAAATAATATGAGTGAAGAATAAAATCCTCAATATGCAGCACCTAGTTCACCAAGTGATAAACTTCTGTGTTGACTAAACCTTGAGCCTCCACAACGTCTTTTCATATTTTACAGCCGCCTGTTTTTAAGCTGGTTGAAAGAAATTTATTGTCTCTCGACTATAACGTATGGGAAATCAAGCAGCATCAGCACATTTATTTATATTTAGGTAAATTGTAAGCACTTTGTTTTTGTAATGGTATGTTTTATTAACATTGCCTATAGCTGGAAGTTAGTCGCCGATTTTACTATTGACAGGGGGACCAAATATTTTTCTTTAATTTTCCCTAATCTCTCCTGAACGGCTAACCAATACTTCAAAATTTCTATGTTCTAAATATAAAATGGCTACTATTATTATCCATACAAACGATATGCTGCGCGAGTGTTTGCATGCAACTTAGAGAAATACAGTTTATCCAAAATAATAGTTATCTTGTGAGCTCGCTTTCCTTTATTGTTTCAGCGATACATATGAAATGCATCAATTATTTCAAATTAGTCCGTTACGCAAACATCACTTATATTGAACAGTGGATAAATTAGCGGTTCACTTTTTCCTGAGTCGATGTGATTTGTGCAGTAAGTCTTCAAATTACTAGTTATAATGCCAATAGATATTCATGCAAATTTATTGCAATTATGACTTTTGATGTATGCGTCCCATCTTATGGAAAAGTTGTATGTTTGGATAATATCGGAACATCCGCCTTATCCTGAGTAGTTGCTTTAATAATCGTGGTGTGCCCTACTGCACTGTAGGGCCTATCCATAGATGCAATCATTATTTGCATTTCTGTATATAATTAAATGGAATATGTTTATAAAAAACACTGCTTAGCGCGTCGTAAAGGTTTGTTAAGTTTTTTAGTTACTTTATTTTTACTAAGGTGCGAACCTGTATCACCACAATGAGATCAGATTATGTTTAATGATATCATGCAATAGGTTAGTTATATTAGGCAATTCATTAACACCCAACTAATTAGATACCTGTTAAGTTTGCTCCATTACGCCAAATTCACTACAGGGTTTGCCTTGGCACACAACGTGTATAATACTTTTGCGTATATGTCTTCTATTCATCAATTATAGCAAAAAGCTGCATGCCAATTTAAGCACGGTACCAAAGTAATTGCCTTGCATAAAAGCAATTATGCAAATGGTTAAATTACCATGACAACAAGCCTCTTTTTGCTAAATATCGTGCATAATTGCAATCTGGGCGTTGACTTGTTAAAACTAATATAGGGTTAATATCCTAGAAAGAAATATCGTATCGATGCCCTGTTATTAAAATGTACACTTTGCTCACCCGTTATTCTTAGGTATTTGACAACCCAGGAATGTCTAAAAACGTCTGTCATGTTTTTAATTATCTGCTTCAATACAATAGTTAAATTAAACAATGAAGAAGGTGTTTGGGAAGTAGAGATACAGATTAAAGTACAAAGGTTCGAAAGTTGCCTTGATGAAATAAGTAATTTCAGAGAGAAATGTTACATAACTGAAGAGCACATAGCTGTTGATTCCTTCTATCATACGCTCAATCAAACGGGAAATGAGCCTCATCAGCTGGGAATAAACATCACAGTTTGCATTTCTAGTCATCTCGTGGACGCCAGCTTGTATGGCATATCATGTGAAATGGTACAATGCTTTGTAGTCGTTAACTACAATTTCAATTCAAAAGATTTCATTAAATTTATCAAAATAATTTACCAAATATTTGATGATATTATTTACTGCTAATTGCCAAGTATAGTATTTAGCCGATTCGGATTGTTGTCAGATCTTAAAATATGAAATCGCACTCAACAAAGTTTTCAAATGCGTGGAAAACAGTCGCGGTATAAAGGAAGGATTCACCAAAAATCCCTGTGCGACACAAATGTGTTATTTTTCGTGTGTCAACAGGTTCACGTACTGTCCCAAACAGGCAAGGTCATTATGAGCCGTCACACATAAGTCGCTCTCCGTTGGGACATAATTGTAAATGTTGTGGCCAAGCATAGAAATGTTACAAGGCGATGACCCAAACAAGCGACTTCGCCTTTTACGCTAAAACAGTGAATTGATTTATCTTTGATCATTCATACGCATATTTTACGGACTGTAAGCATGGTAGCAACGGGCGGTCCACCTCGGTGGCATTTTACAGAGGGAGAATTTTCATAATAGCTGCTTGTTCTATAACAAATATAAATAGCAAAAATTCCAGATACAATGAGGGTTGCATCTTTTAACACTACTGTTTATGACCAGTAATAATATATTTGCACCATGCGACACACTTGTGCTAACGTTCTTCTCAGCGATCCCCTTTCTTGCCATATTTTGATCGTGTTTACCACAGTTACCTCAGTGTCTCATACATTGTATCGAAAACTGTTGTGCACTTTACCCTGAGCCGACTGTATGGTTTCCAAGCTTTCGGTGAGGGCGAACATTTTACAACCGCCGAGGGCGGCAAAATTAGATGCTACGCTACTCCGTGCGGTTGAACGAATTTGAAATATTTATCTTAAACGAACACGTAATGTTCTGATCTACTTAGCATAAAATAGGAGCGTTGAAGCGATTGTGCACATATTTCAAGGAAGATGCGCGGTCACAACACCGATAAATGTAAAACCATGCATCCCAAGCTTATCTGATCAGACATCGTCCAGAATTATTCTGTGCATTTACTTGTGAAATAAAAGAATTCTTAAGCTATGAGAGTATGTGATTTCAAAATCCATAGGTTTACAACGCAAAAGGAATTCGTGATTCGGACTTTTAAGAAATTTGAAAAAGTCAATGCAATGTACACTTTTCAGCCGCTATATTCTGTTGTTTTGTTAAAACTATAACCTGAGATCATTGTTATGTAAGACATAAATGGCGCTGACAAAGCAGAAAACCTTTGTTTTCCGATTGCTAACATCGAGCGAGCTAATATACACAGTGTAAAACTAGTACACCCCAGCATGTACAAATATTTTGCTCATATGGAAAACATTAATATAGCGCGATTCTCAGATTTTAAGTTCCACAGGTTTCACCGGCGCTTCCGTTTTCATGTCGTAAGCTTCTGCAGAAAAGGGATTTTAAGTGACATCAGTTTTCACAAGATGTTAGGCCAGTGGCTATCAGGAGCATCCTCGTTTTATCGAGTGTATCGTGCAAATATGCATACTATGTACTTTGTCGATTTTGAAGTGCAGACCAAAGCTGCTATCAGATATTGCATCTGTGTGAAATATCTATGCAAAGGGCTAGAACGCGCAAGCGTGCACTAAATATTGCGAACGCACTGAGACAAATTTTGGTACCGGATGCGGCTCAGATATTTCACTCTAAATACTTCGAAAGTTGAGGTAACCTATTGGAACATTCTACCAGAGAAATGTGCGGAAACAAATTATTTTGGGACCTCAGAATGTCCTAGACGCCCAAAATCAGGTTAAAGATTTACAGATAGCATCATAATTAAAGTGACCGTTGCACAAATGTTATATATGGGAAGTTCACAGAAACGTATGACGGTATCCCGCCTATATGCTGGAAGATAATTCTCTGGGGCAACTCCCTTATACACTCACTAAATATAATATAATACCTGATTTAGCATAATGTCAATATCACTCACAAATATATCGTATATGTCCATGTTTAACATTTTCCTCTCTTCGTGCGTTAATATTTGTTTTATGGTCCAATACATCCTTGGATTGCGTTTAAAACACTGTATATGCACTTATCAGTACGTGTAGACCGAAATTAACCCTTATCTGCTTTGTAAACTTAACATGGTTGTTGCTACAATTTTATACTGCCCATTAGTGCTATCAATCGTAACACTATTGGGCTTTACAGACTCCATGACAAGAGCAGGAAAATCGACATTCGCATTTCATAGAATATTTGAATGCTTTCCAAACTGATCGCTCGAAAGTTACGTATCACGTAAGTTGGCTGCGATTATCTGAAATATAAATATCTAGGTGCACATCTGCAATATATATATATAATGTATATATATATACATGACATGTGACAATAAAACCTATAAACAACATTAGTTAAATAAACGCAAAAGATGAGCTGTTTCCTATCAAATCTGAGGCATAAAACAAATGTAACTATATTTTCTATTCTTAAAATATTAATACGTCGAAAATCCATTATTATTCATAATAATTGATAATAAAGGCAGGAAACGACATTTCAAAAAATAGACAAAATATTTCACAGGAAATCTTAGTGGAGAACCGTTAACCCAACATAAGATGGACACAACGCCTCGATGAAAATCCTGCTACCTGTGACTCCGGTCACACACGTTGCTCCAAAAATGTGGCTTAGATTTATATGGTAAGAAGTGATATGGCTGAATTGTCTGAAAGTTCATTACTCTCTGTTTCTGCCGCAGCTGTGACAAACCATCTTCGTAAGCTGAAGGCAGTGGCCGAGTTAAGCTAGGTTAATGCTTCCATAAATCCTTGCTCCCAATGCATGCAAGTTCTCCAAAATAAACCATGTGCTTCTACTAGCTACGTACACACACTCTAAGCTGATAATAAATAATGCAACTTTTGGCACAAATAACTATTGTTGAGTTGATTTCATTTTAAAATTTCGATATGCTCTTCAATCTCCCTAGGATGAGTCAGTCATTGGCTATCCGGGCAGTAGAGTATAGATATACAAGTTGGTATAATTAAAGTCACCGTCACAATAAAGATCAATTACTGTGAAACATAGAAGAAAAAGTTATGAACCTAAAAAATTAATGAATTCAAGATAATAACACATAGACACAACGGATTGTCTGCGAAATTTGAAAGAAACTTCACTTTTCTACTAACGACCAAATAAATCTCCCTCGGAACAACACAAGGTTGACCTTACTTGAGTTCTCCATGTGCAAGATTTCAGTCAGCTTTCTCTCCTTATGTTTAACAAAATACAGTGAATATAAACGAATTCGAAAAATAATTAGGAGAATGCTGGCCCACATGTGAATTACAAATAATACAGTAGACGCAATAGAGCGGGGCACCGGCACCCGTTGCGGCATTGAATAATCGGCATATCCTCTATGCGGACAAAATCCCTTAATCATATCCACGTAATCGTTGCCCCTGTATCTAATTGATAGATGTGGATCCGAGCTCGGATGATAACCAAACAGTTAATTGGTTAAACATCTTACATTAATGGCCATATATTGAAACCCCACCGTGTTTTACGATGAGATTCATCTTGCTTCAAAACTATTTCTACTGTGTAGTGTATAGTGCTATAACTTCATTATTTGCGATACAGTCTTTTGGCGAGCAATGGCATAAACTTTTAGTGCAGTTTGAAGTAACAGGTCCAACCAGGTCGGCGGTTTAGTCTTAACTTGTAAGACTTAGTTCCAAATCATATGTTGCCTACCAAAACTGCACACAGCGGAAGTGTCCAGATGTGTGCAGCGATGCATCGGTGCCATTTATCAAATGAAGCTTTTCGGTTGGTTCGTTTGACTACTGAGAACTGACGTATTGTTAGCGAGGCATATGACACTTCTTACGGTGTATAATGTTTACAAAATACATATCAATATTAGGTGGACACGATAGCAATTTTTTGACCCACTTGCAATTTCCGACCAGGGGACCTAGAACCCTGAGCTGCTCGACTTATTCTCAGCTGGTTAATGAAGCTAAGGCAAATCTGCAACTCCTAACTTGACCTTCCGGTTTTCCAAGATGCATTGTGTTCTCTAGTCTGGTTATAAAAATGAACTGGAAATTGGTTATATACAAATACACTCCGAGACCATTTCCGATGCAACCACGGAGATCGGCACCCATGATATGTCACCCATTCTTATTTGCCGCCAAACCGCAGTCCTTTTATTAGTGTCTTACAAGAGCAAATTAGAAAACAATAATTTTCAAGCTGTATGCTCATTTTCTGCCTTGCAGACTCAATCGGTTCCTCAAAGCGCATTAAGCTTTTGGATGCGTGGCTAGATGATATTTCAGCATAATTATTTCAAAGGTGCTTGGATGCATGGTAAATCTCTGACATGTGGACGAGGGGTACTTTCTCCCCCAAGTTTCAGAATGGTGAGCTTTCGGAATCTGCCAAACGTCAGACCAGATATCCTTGAGCAAATGGTTGTCACTTACACACTTATTCACGTATTGAGTGCGTTTTTCTATCAAGTTGCATTTAGTCAAGCTTAAACATTAGAGCTTTCTTGGTCCAAAGTAAATGTAGTTGTCGACTTGTAGAACTGATCAACGTACTATTAATGCATTCGTTTATAATTTCCTTCCATTTGCAGAAATCTAAATGTAATAAAAAAGGATAGAATAAATGCAAAGGTACTACATTGTTGCTACGCAATCTTACAACCAAATCTGATGCTCAGACAATACACAATACAGAAAAAGCCTCGCTTTTTAACTCATCAATAAGAAAACAACGAAATCCAGGACCGCGGATCCAGCTGCGTCACAGATGTTAATGTCAACTCCACACGACTTACACCATACACACCCTCCGAACCCGCTATTGACAAATAACGAGACCATAACGTATCATTAGGGATGTTTTTAAATGCTGTCCTATAATTTAAATTTCATGGACGATAAATTGGATCCAAGGTCGTTGGTGAAAGATTGCAAAAACTAAGAACTGAAGACTACGTAGAAATTGAAATCATTTAACCAAGAATTCTACTGTTAAAGAAGACAAGCTTGAAAACAATATGTATTAGGTTTCCACAAACTGGATCATTGAGAGTAGCTGAGTATCTTGGATGGCCCTTCTAATTTGATTTTCGAAAAGTGATATATTGACGAGTATTTCGGTCTTCTAGGTCAATATCTGCTAGATTCAATTTCCCTCTCAGCCTTGGTATTGCTAATAAAATTTCTAGCTCAAAACTCACGTCATAGATAATGGAGTGCCAATATAAACTCTTCGCTTAAACAGTCCCAAACATGAATACTTCTTCCTTGATGGCACATGATCTACTATGCAGTTCTGTAAGTAAGCCCTCAAAAGAATCAAGAGCCGTCTTCTTTTTTCTTCTAAATATTTATTCCAGTATCGTTTGTCTTCCCACGTTTCCTCATCTTCTTGAACACGGGTGTACTCACTAATAAAATTCCTTATTGTTCTGATTTAAAAAAGGCTTAATAAAATGCCTTTTCTACTAGATAGTTGGGCTGTTCTTGCATAAAACCTTTCCAAGTCTCTCGCTTTGTCACTAACATGTTAAAATTTAATACCTTATGCTGAATGTACGGTGGTGTAAAATTTATCCATTCAAGTGCGTCAGGCAAAGAGGTAGTGCAGGAACGTAAAATTTTAGTGAGCAGGCAAAGGACATCGGACTGAGTCTCATGTGTCCAAATATCCATCTGGATCACGTAGAGCTTGATTGCCGCCGCGCATTCATTAAATGTTTCCTTCACTGAATTTATTTTAGCCTAATGAGCAATCCAGCATTTTGTTTATATTCATTGATACTCTAGTGTTGTCCATTATAACATCCCGTCAGTGGAAGCAGCAAAGAAGGGATGCATTTTCTAAAGCTTTCCCAATATATCACATGCAAAACATTTCCAGAACTAAGCTAAGCGATTGGTCCACATATCAATTAAAATAGCTTTGTTTCCAGCTGTATTGCCAGTATTATCGTAAACTTTGTGCAACGCATCATACTGTTGACTTTAACCATTTGCAGACGTATAAGAATAAGATAATTGTGGTCATCAGCTTTATTCCACTAAAACCAAAAATCCAAGATTCACTTATTTAAACATCTAGGTTGTGGATTTTTACCTATTATCTACCCGGATATTTGGTCAGTGTGTGCTGTGAGATGTGCTACCGAAAGGGATCCCAGATACCTGGAACCGTTTCATGTATAACAACCTAATGCACATTATTCGCTAGGATAAACAGGCGCTCATGCTTTGTTTTTGGGGAAATGTAAGGTACCGAGATCATATTTGCATCCTTGTATTCTCATTGGGTGCTGCTTCAGAAATGTGTCATTTATAATAGACATCTTTATCCGTTCCCCAAATATTACATCGTTCTATGAAGATTCATCTTTATTGTTGCTGTGGAATGTCAGATTTTATTTGGCAAGAAAGAATGTGATAGCGAACAACCTATGCAAGACGCCACTCTACGTTAAATTTTCCATGTCCAAAATCAGTACATTTAGCGTTTCAGATTTTGTGCAGTCTAAATACTACAGATACTGATTCAAGTTCTTCTATACAAGGTAAGATGTTTTCGGATGTCTCATGTTTATGCAATTTCGGGCTCAGTTTTCATCACATCTATAACTCAGTCACAAATGTAGATGCAACGTCTGTAGCATTAGCAGCAAAGAGTCGGCAACATAAACAATATAGTTTCTCACTGACATTTGAGCAAAACTTCTAGAAACGCGTCCGTGTCTCTCCATTTTGCATCACATTATAAAAGTAATATTTTGTTATCTGGGAAAATGCTTCCTTTAGTTTTAATCCTTTCCTTGTCGCAGTCATGAGATGGCCACATTGTGATGGGAAAACACTTTTTATTTTTTCAAACCGCAAATGATCTGGTGATGGTATATTTTAAAATGAAGTTAATCTAAACTAATCTAAGTTCTCCCTTTGCTACCTTGATCATCCACTTTATGGCATCATGTTTAGAGTCAATCTCATTCTTCCCTTCAGTTTTCAATTCGTGGTTCACGTTTTCAGCACATTTTACCTTAGTTTCTTCGATCTCAACTCCATCCTCCTCTACAGAATGCATAGCACCATCAGAAAAATTTAGCAAGCGAACACCGTGTATACTTGAATTCTGCCCCCACTTGTTGCCTACTAATGTAGACCCTAGCCACCGACAATTTAGCCTTAGTGAAGACAAAAGCTATAAAAGGACTCTGACTTCCTGTTTCAATGGGATACACCAATGCTTAGTAGATTATTAATTACTGTATACCAACGCAATTATATGCATTTTTTGAAAGCTTCCTGGATTTTGTTAAAAATGCGGCAGTTTTTTGGAATATTTGACATGACATCCTCGACAGCATTATATTATATTTAAGCCACCCCTCGTGATGGTGTCATAAGGTACGGGCAACACGCCTCGCACTCTACACTGATCGATCTCTTGGGTAGCAAAAGGTAAGTATTCGGGTCCACTAAACATTTTCCGTTTAATGGTAATTAACATTGCAAATGGGTCACATCTACTGGGCTGTCTGAGTTCCAAACACGACGCAAATGAGCAGAAGCGGAAGCACATATCCCGGCTTAGAGATAAAATATTTGTACGCTTAGAACCTCGAGTAATCATTCAGGAAACGAAAGACTAATGGCCCCACATGAAGTGCAAATAATTGAAGAGCGAGTCTAATAGGGGTGTCCAAATTGTTCGCAAGGAGGGCCAAATTTTGTGAGTTTAAATCATGTCGGGTCATATTCAGTCTGAAATTTAGATAATAACCAAAAATAACATGTTAGGTAATTTTAATTGCAATTTTTAAGGTGTGTTGTAATTGTGATGTTTACTGCAGTAAACTAGTCTCATCAGGCTCAAGGCACTGTTTTTGATACGTAAGGTATCACCTAGATGAAAATCGCTAAGTCTCATATTCACCCAGTTATAGTTAAAATTCAAAACGGAGAATGCCTGTCCACACAAGTTGGTTTAGCCGAACAATCTGAGGCTTTTCTTAGTAATGGTTTGAATCCTTTGGAATACGTCTTTATCCGACTGGTGGTAAATATGATGAGATCGAACTGTTGCTGCCGACTGCGACATTCAATATCAATTTACAACTAAAAAGCTCTAGTTACCTGGGGTGTGGAGCATTGCCATGGTCCACAAAGAAAGCAAATATAAAAGCTTAAACTCCTTTTCAATAGTCGCAAAATTCTAAAACGATTCTGAAAACCATCATCCAGGAATACAATATCTGCTACATACGTGTGCATTTGTGTATTGCGGTTGCTTTCTGAAAGACATTAAGATTTCCTCTAGTGATGCAAAAGTTATGGCATTAGACTGTGTTTGAAACCGTTGTCCTTCGAAAGGCTGCAGCTTATTCTAAAAGACTTTACTGTGGGAATACGATGAGCTTACGACTGCTTGTTGAACCTGAAGGTTCGTGTGCAACATGCTAAGGAGCTTTCAATTGCAAATGAAAATCTAAGATTAACCAGCCAAGCAGATTCAGATAGTTCTGGCATTCAATGTCGCTTATTTTCCATTACTTGTCTAGTTTCCTTCCTAAAGGAGTAGAAGCACCGAAGTACAGCTTTTACATATTCAACCTGGATGTCAAATAGAAATTGCTGGAGCTAATGATGAAACAGGGATTTCGAGCGAAGATAGTAAATAGCTTGTTGCACACGCCTCATAACAGGAGCACAGCCAAGATCTTTGACCCAAATAACTTAATGATGACTGATGCAGTGGAGTTCATTAGACTTGCTTCCCTCTCCGATGACTTTGTTACGGACAAGTGTTGCTACTCCACTATACTCGCCAGTCATGGCTAGGGCACCGTCAGTAATAATTCGCGAAATTGTCTACGGTTGTTTGTTGTCATTGGTTGCAGAAGAAACAGAAGCAATTCTACGAACCACACTGTTGCGTGCCAAGCAATCATTTTCCATCCTTCTTTTGTTTCCAGTCAGTAGTCTTTACGCATTCCTCGACAAATTCAACTTCAGTAACTCGTTCGCAGTTTCAAGCCATTAGTTTTGCTACCTCATATCTTGCCTTTTGAGCATTAAAACTCGACTGGAGGATTCTTGCATACAAGCTTTGCTGGGAGGTTCTTAACGTTCCAGTTACAACAATTTCTTACCTGGTTCATTTTAGTCCGCTGGTCATTGTCCGAATGCTTCGTTTGCTAATGCCTTCCAATATAGCATTCATTGCAAACAGCCACTTCCATCAAACCAATCTAACATGCACACTTGTTCAGACATTCAGTGAAAAATATACCAGTTTTCACCTTTCCAGGAAGTGGCTCCCATCTTCCTGAGCATTCCATTTAATTTACATTCTCCATTCTAGAATGTTGATGGCCAGCACATAAATAAAAGTTTATCAAACATCTTTTTATCTTTATTCAAAGCAGATAAAACACTTTGTCATAGGGGTTGTAAAAGTAACGTATGGAAATCATGCTTTAGATGGAATTTAATAATGAGAATGTTGAAGCTGTTGTGTTTGAGAAAGTACCTTAAACTGAAT
>CALYDF020003214.1:0-15075 GCA_944474145.2 Dicrocoelium dendriticum
TCTGCTGCTCTTACAAACTGCAGCACTGATGGAGGTAGACTAAAGTAGTCTAAGCTACAAATTAGGTGTTGTATTTAATCAACGAGAATGAAAGCTTTTGTTTGCGAGGCTTCCAGTCAGTTGAGTGTAACTGCAATGGGTGAGTCATTGGCCGTGTCGGGGAGTTTAGATATTGATTATCATATACGAATTAAAGAACATATGTTTGTAATTGCAAGCGGATATACCTCTTTGTCAATATCAAGCGTTGATAAATGATTTTGCAAGTAAACCATACAATGAATTCTACTAGCATAACGGGTGTTATGAAATGAGAACCGCCGCTATGTATAACGGAATTTCTTGTACGAATCTCATTGCACTTATATGGCATGTTAGGCGGCAAGACGCTAACGATAAGTAACAATCCGAAAAGTGTTGTTTCGAGTAGACGAATGTTGTATTCCACATTCGATGAGCTGATAAACTAAACCCTCGTAGTTACCGTAGAATACAGAGGATTTACGTCAAAAATGGACGCTACATTTAAACTGCATATTGTTGAACAATGTTATCACTCTCTTTTGCAAATAAAACTGTCCGAAATGTTCGGCGAATGTTTTAGGAATATAAAGAAACCGGGGTTTACAAACAAAATACCTTTACTGGCCTTCGAGCTAACCAGTATTAGCCAGGATACACTTTTAACATCGGCTTTATTGATGTTGGAAACTTTGAGCAAACGCTCGCTACACGTGGTATCACTCGAAGCGTCGTGGTCACGGGTTGACGGATATCCGCAGCTTTTGTGCTGCTTAAGCCTTTTAGGGCTAAGTTAAAGCAGGAGCCTAAAAGAATCCTGCCGGTGCCTTAGTAGTGCCTGTTTTTACCAAATGTAATGGTGTCTTAAAAAACTGCGGATTGCGAACATATATGTCAATGGAATCTCCAGATATTTCCATCCGAATTTGCTTCTGCTGGTCTGTCAGCGGGTGCTTTACAAACCGGGCATAAATGTTCCGCTCTCATAAATGTTCGTGAATAATACTGCTTACACTGATTTTGCTTAATTTCAACGCTGCTGCTATCATAATAATGACAGTCACTGTTCATCCGCAAGCATCCATCACACTCCATGCAGAATGGGAGTACATTTGTTGAGAATCGACTCGATTGCGCTTCCTCCTCGGAAACATCCTTTCCGTCTCTAATGAGTTTAAACTACTAAAACACACACTTCTTATCCACTGCAACAACAACTCACGCTGACCCCTTGATTAGTTTAGTATTGAAAAGACCTCTTACACTGATTTTCTAAGCATGGTCATATCGCGCATCGCTGCATCGTGTTATTACTAAGCTCATTTGTGCTTGGGGGAGGATTTGTTGACATGTTTTAAGATGTATGCGCGGGCCCCTCACCTTGAGCAGCGCGGCTTTTTACTTATCGTACTCCTAAGCAAACTTTACAGACTCACATAGTAAAGTAACAAGGCAATCCGGAAATAGGCGCTATAGACCAATGTTGAGGTTAGCTTAACGGTACACCTACAAACGCTACCCAGAGTAATTAAATATACAAGTCTGCTGGCGCTTGTTGCATTGGAACACCAATGAAAAATAAACCATGCATTTCTACGGATAAAGAAGCGCTGCTTTATACGTCCCGTTGGATAATTGGGGGAATATCGAAACAAAAATAAGGATAATAAAATTAATGATACTAAAACAGCTATTACATTACATAGCAAATAAAGACTTAATATTTGCTCCGCTGCAGTCCTGCAATCCGCTTAGATTCACAGCATCCACAGATGACATCAAATAAATCCATGGTAAACTCCAGGTGTAGGATGGAGACGGAGCGCTAAGTGACAAAGTGTAAGTGGATGAGTGCGTCATCCAACCGGCTGTTAAAATACTCTTATTCCCGGTGCAGAGACGACCGATTCTGGGGAAGCATGGCAGGAGTGACAGACACGGAAGAAAAATGAAAATTCTACGGCACTGCAGACGGCGATAATATACTTCGAGATTCAATGAGTGGCTCCTCAGGGTTGTAGTGGTGCGGAGTCGAAGTGAAGTGATTCACACATGATGTTGGTCTCGCAGAATCAAGTATGCCATAAGCAAGTCTCGTTGTAGTCTGCGATAGCTTCCGCTGAATACTCGCAATCGTTGCAGCCTCCCCTCGTATGAAAGATTGCGTATTTTAATTGGGTTATTAGATGTCCGAGTTTGTGGCTGCTCCAGCGCATTAAGATTATGTTTCAACCATGTCTGTCAAGCTTGTATTGGGTATTCGACGCGGAGAGAACCAACGCATTTGTCGAAATATGAAGTTGTTCATTTGTCCGAACGTCTTCGCATCAGCCCGACATGATAGCTTCCATTCTTCGACGCTTTTGGGATTGTCGAGAGCAACGCGTCATCTTGAACCAGAACTTGCAAGTCACATTCGACAGTTGATTGTTGCTGTACATTCGTTACGAGCCGGTGTGAGTAGCTGCTCTGAAGTCGGATGGAAAGTATTTTGCAATTAGACACGTTTAAATTTAGTAAATTTCGGGTTGACCATTGATATGCCTTATCTATGTCTGTCTGACGTAGATGCTGGTCGGCGTTCGTCTGCATTTTGCGTCAAATGCCGTTATGGTTTGCAAACATTAGGAAGTTCGAAGCGATTCCCTGTCAGAGGCCATGAAAAGAAACCAAAATCAAACGTGGACCTAGTACTTTGCCTTGCGGCATAATACACTTGACTTTCATATGGTTCGATAAAGAGCTTTGGACTGAAAAATAATTGCCGTTGAAGTAGAAAGTTTTCAACCTAGATTAGTAGAGTGTCGCCGATCCCGTGATGTTGGAGCTTAGTGAGTAGTGCTTAATTATCTGGACTATCGAAAGCCTTCGAATTATCCAGGTAGATCACATCAACGCATTCTCCAGCGTAAGCTGACTTGGTGCAACTACTTCGTGAGATTAGTGAATTCGTTTTGCATGACTGCGGTAGAGAGAAACCGTGCTGCAAAGCGTGCTTATGTTACAGTTTTTAGTGCGTTGGCAACTATGGATTCCATGACCTAGGAGAGTATAGGAAGAAGGGATACTGGGGGTAGGTGGAGGGTGCAATGCTGCTTCTACGTTTTCTAAATGGGGTAAATATTCCGAGCATTCGCATGACGGAAACTTGATTCTGGTCTAAGCGGCGCTAAGAAAACTGACCCACAGGTCCTTCGCGGTAAAAGTGATGTGAGATAGGCCTTGCGGGGAGAGACGAAACAGATCAGTTGATCGCATGGTGGCAAGCTTCTCTGAAACATGTGTGCGTATTGCATCCGCAGCACGTTTGCTCCTTTCACAGCCTTTCTTGTTGCGCCATTGGCCTTCCTAAGTAGAGGAAATACTTGCCTCACCTTTCGTAAAATATTGACATGCTTGCGCAGCAGTTTATGGTTAGCACTAGAGGCATTGCGATGTTCTCTTGATATGCGGCTTTGTCTTCTCTTAGCAGTTGAGTTTAGTGCTTACGTTTTTGTTACGTATTTGTCCCAACTTTCTATTGCTGGAGCCACTCTATACACTCATTATTCTGCTCTGCGTACTGTCCTCCATTTTTAGTTCTGCTCCTAACAAAGGAAGCCGATTTACATACCTTGCATGCTTTTAGCTCTGAGGACTCTGCACTCAGCTGGCTGAAGTTGTTGGCGGACTCTAGCCAGTCGACTTCCGGGGTTCTTCGGCAAGAAAAGACCAAGTTATGGCGTTGAACAGCTGGGCTAATCGACCATAGGTTGTGATGGTTGGTCCAGTCTTGTCGTTTTTATCCCCATATTCTGCATAGCAGACGAAGTTGGAACGGATGGCTGCGTGATCACTGCGCCCAACGGGCAGTCTCCAACCAACACGTCAGTCATATGCTCCCCGTTGGTAAGCACATGATCTAGCACAGATGGCCCGTTACCCGCTCTGAACCGAGTGGGCAAACCGATGTGATTGAAAATAGAAAAATTTGTAATGAGGTCTTACAGTTTGGCTTTGAATTGTTCTCCGATCATGGTAGGAGCCTCTAAACAGTGTACGTTGAAATCACCCATGATAAGTATGTGAGTGTACTTTGCTGTAAACTGCATCTTAAAGCAGCCGTAAGGTGGCAGTCGGTTTCGGGTGTAGAGTTAGGGGGGTGGTACACCAAGACAATAAGGCAAGCGTCTCTGCCTTTAAACCAAGCGGCACCAAACGCGTGGGGTAACTGCGAGTCTGGATCCTCGACTGCTTTTCCCTGTGCTTCGTTCCCGTAATACAGAAGTACGTTTCATCCTTTGGTGAGCCTATCTTTCCAGATCAGTGACATGCTCGGTGGCAAAACTTCCGTGTCCGTCGTTTCCGTGTGCAACCATATCACAATGATACCATTGTTGTCATGTGACCAGGAAGCTTGGCGATCATTTAGTTCAGCGATTTTATTTAAAAGGCTCTGAGCAGTTGTATAAAAGCAGACCAATTTCTCGAGATCTAGGATCCCGCAGAAGGCTGAAAGCTTCAATGGTGGAGGAAAGCTGACCGATGGGGGGTTGGTAATTACTCTTTTTTGATGGAACAATGATGCCTTGTTTGGAATTTGGATAGGTCAAAGTGCGTCCCAATCTTCATATAGATCTACGTCAGAGTCAGCTGAAGCAGCAGTCAATTTAAACTCCTGTATCATCATCGGTATATTTTCTGCGTTAGGTGCTTAGCTATTTGAACTTTCCAAAAGTTCTGTGACATGTAACTGAAGTTCAGAAGGAAAAATTTGCGATTTCTCCGTAGTCGATCTAAAACATCCATTGCGTGTTGCTCTGACTGAACCAAACTTTTTATGATTTTGGGCCGCATCCTCTATAATTTGGTGTGATGTATCGCGGTAAGCAATAGCGCCACAATATTATCCAAAGAAAGTGTTTCGCGAATGAACCGCAACTGTTCTAAATCGTGCTTTCCGGTCTCTTGAACATCGTTGGAACGATGTTCTGGCTCGCCATGTATAAAGCTACAATTTAGGCGGTCTTGTTTACTGTGTCCCTCTCCGGTGTTTATCTCTGATTTTCGCGCGCTATGGGACATCAGAATAGACGCGTAGCCCACAGGATCCGTGTCTTAGCGCAATTGCAGAGAGCAAAACGTATTCTAAATCGGTGGAGGATTCTAGTGTTACTCGGATATGTCTGGGTGCTCCATAGTGTGACGAATTTGGATGACCAGTAATTCGTAATAGTATATGGGTTTGGCTCAAATACATATTAGCACGTCCAATGAGTTCCATTGGTCTTAGTCCTCTGATAACTTACCCCGGAATCGGTAGCGGTAGAGTCATGGACGTTTGAGCATACAACAGCTCGGGTAATATTGCTGAATCCCTTTTTCCTTGGTCTACAAGGTATGTTACTCGTTTGTCCTGACCTGCTGATAATTGTTGAGTGTATACTCTTTGTCCCTCTATTGCATTAACGGTGTTTACAACAGAAGAGGCCGCAACGGCATCTTCCCGGCTTGCCCTTTCAGTAAACTCTGCAGATGTACCTGAGATTCCGGGGGGGGGGGACTTTGTCCCGACAGGAGACATTTAAGCTACAGTCACCGAGGATTTATGTTCGGTTGCTTTATAGGTGTTACTGCTAGACTTCAGGTCTAGTTAAATTTCCTTAACTGAATTTCCTTAACGCTTAGAATGGTGCCTGCTTTTCGTTGCTATAAGTACTGTATCACCGGTTAACTGCTCAGTTGATTTGGTCGCGGGCCACATCCAAAACTAATAGCCACAGCACTTGACCTGTTAAACGTATTTGAGTAGTAATATTGCCGCTTAAGATGTTGGACATGTAATGCATATGCCGGAGAGCCTATGATGCCATGAGGCTGGTGGTGGCTGAATCCTGATATCTGCTCTACCAACTGCTGCTACTGTTGTGCCATGGACTCATGTCCTGGACGCCTCATCGCGCTGACAGCTGGGTGAGAGTTGGCTTACGCACTTCTCCATGCTAAGATCTAGGACATCAATTGAATCGAAGGCTTTCGCTGAGGACCCGAGTATTTCTCCTGTCAGCTGCGGGTGCCCTGCCACTTTCCTAGTCCATCCTCTTCTGAGGTTAGGAATTAGTCGATGTCCCTCTTGTCGTAAAACCCAGCCACGAGAGACAACGTGTCTACGGGTTATGAGCTCACCGCAAGCTTGGCTAAAGCACGAGCTCCATGCTTGCCTCTAACGGCGGGAGATCACCTCCGGATGCTCAATGGTTTGCTGCTGCCTGCCTCAAGCCAAGCAGTCCCTAGTCAAATTGGTGCAAACCCGCCAATACCCACCTGCTTCTGGCTGTGGTTGCAGGTTCGGATCCTATAACGGTCGCAAAACATGAATGAATCGTTCCAGTACCTCCAAGGCGGCGTGTGAAGGACCACAAGCAGATCCAAATCTGTCTCTGCAATCACATTCCAGATCTGGATCTGCTCTCCACTGCCTTGTGGGTCAGGCTATGATGTCAAACGCTCCTAGCGATGTTACTCATGCTAAGTTCCAAACCAACCACTGCATTTGGGGTTGGACATTGAGCCAAACAATCCGGATGGAGTCCCTCCAGTAAACCTCCGAAGCACAACTGCCACCTCGCATGCGATTGCCCATCAATGCAAATTACATGTCTGCGCGCAAAGCACTCAGCATTGGGTGCTGGAACGTGCGCACCCTACTGGAAAGAAAATTGAGTGAGCTCCCTGAGCTACTCACTGCACTGGTCGACATGAAATTGGCGCGCTACAACATCGAGATTGCGGCGAACAGTGAGATCTGGCTCACTGAGCAAGGCAACTTGCATGTATCTGGTGCAGGCTACACGCTCTATTGGGTGGGCAACGCCACTCCAGCACCACGGGCACATGGGTATAATTTGTAATATCCGGTCGCCTCCATGGCCAGCTGCTGGGTGAACCAACATTCCTGACTGTTCGCCTACGACTATAAAGAAGTAAGTTTCTTACTTTTATAAGCACATATATATTTCGGATAACAAGCGCGATCTATTCTACACTTAGATATCCTTCTTGATATGATCTGTGCAGAGAAGCGACCGATTAATTCTGCTAGGTGCTTTCAACGTGCGCGTTGTGCGTGATGCCTCGATGTAGACAGATGTCCTCGGTCCACATAGTATCTGTTCAGCGAATGCGAACGGTAACAGGCTGCTCTCACTGTGTGCCACACTTGGCCACACGATCACGAACACTCGGTTTGCACTAGGTGCGAGTGACAGCAAATTGGACGCACCCACGGAATGGTCACGCTCATCTTCTCGACTATATCATCGTAAGTGAGCGCGACATGCGTGAAGTGCGCATGACGTGTGTTGCGTGGAGATGATTGTGACACAGATCACAAATTGGTGCGGACCAAGCTGCAAATATATTTTCGTAAATTTTTGTGTATTGCACTCCTACCATGAAAAGGCGTAAATTCGACGCTCTCTCCCTCGGTACTGTGGCGAAATGTATTGAGCAAGAGAAGGCGATGGCTGTACGGCTGTGTGATTTATACTACAGCCACAGTGGATGCTCTGTGGCACAACATTCGCGACCATGTGACAGCTGCTGTCGAGGAGACCATCAGGCGGGCAAACCGTAAGCGGCCTGATTGGTTTGATGAGAACAATTGGCGTATGGGCTAAATGGTGACAGAGAAGAATGCAGCATTTGCTGCACATGTGGCCGACTCCGGTGACTTGGGGAAGAAGAGAAATTTAAAACAGTTAGTTCTTTTCAGTAGTTTGAACAAAGATATGAGAAGACGAATATTGGAAGATGATGGCATTTCGTATTATATCGTCAGTACCAATACTATAACAGAGAAATCTTTTTAAATATCAATTAGGGCACAATCAAGCCAATCAAATTTATGGTTGTGGTTATGGTTGTTGGGACTAGGACCATGGCAACCGCAAGTTGACAACTAATTGCTTTTGACCATACAAGGCTGGTCTAATTCAGCTTATCGCAACGGCCACAGCAAATCGTAAAAGGCATGAATTAGTATGATGCAACAAAATCCGGAACGCCGATAAGGGATTGACCCGGTGACGAGTCACCAAAATGTGCCTGCCTATGGAGGGCGCTGTCGGCTTACGAGACCAGGTATCGTTGTAGGTGCATTGTGTAACTTCGCATTGAACGCAGTTTGGTAAGTGCTCCTTCAGTCTGGAATCTAAAGCCCCTTCGGTTCTGCCGATGTAACTGCTGCCGCAGTCACACACGAATTGATAAACACAATGAGATTTGACGCCGACGGACTCATCTTTCTTTACTGAAGGCAACGTCAACTTTCTGGTTCTGTTGATAAATGCCGCCTCCGCAGCACAGTACGTACGCTGGATGTCAAAGACAATGCTTTTAGTTGTCCTTCTTGCTGCGGTGTCACCCTTGAATGGTACCTCGATATACACCTTTTCCTTTGGGGCTGTCAAACCATTTCTTTGGGCGGTCTAATCTGGCTATGTTTGTTTATGAATCGCTTTGGGTAGCTATTCTCCATAAGCGTTTTAATTATCAGCTTAAACTCCTCAGTCAGGCAGTCGTTGGAGCATATACGTTTGGCCCGAGTGGATAATATTTTTACCAGCGCGCGCTTGTGTGTCATCGGTGAGAAGCTAGTGAAGTGTAGGCATTGGCCGGACCACGTTGGCTTCCGGTATACAGATCGCATAATTAGCCACTTATCCATGCGACTCATGAGAATGTTGAGATACGGAAGACTCCCATTGGATTGGAATTCTAAATGCACCATCACGTTAGTGTATTGTCTCACTTTTGTCGAAGAATTATGCAGCATTTACTGCGCATGTGGCCGACTCCGGTGACTTGGGGAAGAAGGGAAAGCTTTTGGCAGAATGAAACGATGACTGGTACGTGAGCTCCGTCGCATTAGAAATGCACGGTGGATGGAGAATTTGAAGCAGTTAGATTGCTACGCCAAACGCCGCCAACACAAGTAATTCTTTGACTGCTTGAAGGCGGTGTATGGAACGAAGTTGGACCCGATGATGACGTTGTCTGCAAACCGACTGCAGGCGTTATGCAGATTTAGCGAAAACACATTCATTTGTTGGAAAATCGTTCTGCACGAGCTGCAACAACAGGAGATGAAGACGTGTCTTACCGAAAAGCCGACACTGGCTGAGACGCATACAGCACTTGGTCAGTTGCGAAACCGCAAATGTACGGGTGCCGACCGGATCGCGCCTGAAGTATTGAAACACGTCGGACCCTCCTTGGTGAATGTACTGCACCATTTGGTGCTACACGTGTGGATTAAGCAGGAGGTGTCTCCTGATCTGGTGGATGCCCTAGTGCTACCATTGTACAGTGGCATAGGAAGAAAGCGCGATCTATCGTGGCATCAACTTGCAGAGTTGTGTAAACAAGGTGATTGCCCGAATCCCGCTCAACCTTCTCGTCAATCAGAGGGTGGTACCAAACGTGGTGTAATAGCAATGTGAACTCCGCTCGGGACGACGCACGATAATTATGGTGTTTGCTGCTCGTCAATTGCAGAAGGGCAGAGAGCCTCACCAACCATGGTCCCCGCCGTTTTTGTTGCTTTCACCAAAGCAATTGATACGGGGAACCGCGAGGTAATGTGGCTGGGGTTGGGTATGTTTTGTTGTTGGCGTAATTTCCTAAGTTTAATTAAATGTCTGCGCAGTTGTATGTGGGCGTGTGTGCATCCGAGTGGACGCACTTTGGATGAGTTTGAACTTCTGTTTGGTAAGAAGCAGGGCTTTTTCTTCGCCCCTGCTTTGTATAATATTTACCTACCTGCATTGGTGTATTGTATTTTGATACTGCTTGTGATCACGGTGTCCGCGTGGAGCACCGCACTGATTATGGGTTACTGAACAACCGTCGTTTCGGGGCAAGAACTCTTGTCCATGAGATGACTATCCGCATGTTGCTGTTCTCTGACGACTGTGCGTTGTTTGTACATAGTACGTCTGTTGCAGCACATGACTAGTGATCTGGATTAGACAGCGTATATCCTCGGGCTCACCATCAACACAAACAAGACTGTTTGTATTATCCAACATTCAATCGGAATGGAGCACATGAGAAGGCCCCAAATGGAGAATGCCGACGAAGTGTTGGAAACTACTCCGAGATTTTGATATCTTGGGAGCGTAGTGACGACCGACCTGCAGATGACGAGCGGGCTATGCAGCCTCGTATCGAAGGTGGCTGCTGCATTTAGCAAGCTGCAATGTAATGCGTGAAAAACCATCGACTCACTGTCTGGACGAAGTTGTTGGTGTACAAGTCTATGGTGCTGTCCGTTCTTCAATACGACAGGGAAACCTGGACCATTTAACGGATGGATGTCCGTTAGCTAGAGCGCTTCCATCAACAGTATCTGAACAGTCTTAGCCGCATCAACTGAAGTGACCGATTTGCAGACAGAGGTGCGCCGACGCAGTGGCATTTATGCAGTAGACTGCATAATTCGGCTGAGGCACTAGGGTAGTCCGGGCATATTCGCCGCAAGGATTCTACCCGGACACAGAATGAGCTGCTTTATGGCCTACTGGGTGCAGGGATGCAGCACATGAGAAAACCGAAGTTACTTTACTAGGTCATGATCAAGGTGAGCCTAGCACGTTCTAATGTTGATTTCAGGGTTTGTGAATCCAAGGCGGTTGATCGGCGTGCTTAACGCGATCTGATCAAGAAGGCATTTACCGAGGTGCAGGAGAAAGCCCTTGTGCATGCAGAGAAGAAACGGCAGTTGCGGAAGCTACAGGTGCCGCTGTTGTACTCCATCGACGTCTAGCGCGTAGTGCTGTAGCACATGCGGCCGCAATTACTAAAGTCAGGCTGGCATGGTGAGGCACGGGAGGGGCTAATAAGGAACAGCATCGCAATGACGACAGGTGTTGTTGAGAACGTAAGCAGAACCGGCGCAGCGTCGGCAGGTACGCTGCATTCGATTTAATAACCAGGCGCTTGTTTGCTGTCTTTTATTTCAGGTGAATGGCTTGCAAAATTTTGATAATACTTACATTTTTCTCACACATTAATGGCTATCTGAATAATCTGCTTCTTACAGACGTCCCTTAAGCGAAAGCTTCTTTTATTTATTTTTATTTTTAGTTGTTTCATTTGCTTTTGGACCTCTTTTTATGCCACGTTGTATTTATCACGGAAATGTTGAGAACCTAATGATGTCATACGCCAATTTAGCCAAGGTTTACGTCGGCATGTTTCTTTGCTTTATTGCTTTTATTTTCTATCATTATTTTAGGTGACTGAGTGTTTCTTGACAACTCCGGTTTGGCTGCACTTGATGCGCCTGCTGACAAGATGCCTAGCTCTCTACTAACCAAGACCTCGTCCATACTGTTTCTAAGATACAGTTGATCGTTACTGGATGGGACGTGGTGCACGTTCCTCGAGACAGTGTTAGGATCAAAGATTGGTTCTGTGCACCTGTTTTGTGTGCGGAGCCGGCTACGATCTAACCACCGCTTAAAATGCGCTTGATTCCAAAAATACAGCGTCCTTGTTTTTGCCCGTAAAGGATTGTCCGCCGGCTCTGTTGATGAAACCTGGATTGCATGCACATTCTTCTCGGTCTTATTCATTCAGGTTTACACTGGATACGGGGGTTTGTGGTTGGAGCTGTGCTTGACACATCGTAAGCTACCTATGGTCATTGTGTAGGCACAGGCGTCTTGTGGCTGTCGTTAGGAGGCCGCAGGTTAGGCAAATCGGAAACCGAAAGCCAGCAGGCACATATATATATGTATGTATATTTGTATCTGATAATATGGGAACGGGGTGCTCGGTCCACGTGGACATGCTAGGCTCGTAAATTGCTTTCATGCACTCAGTGTGGAGCGGACTACGGTCCAGCCACCGCCTTGTGTGCGCTTGATTCCTAACTAGAGCGTACATGTGTTTGCCTTAAAGGAGTTTAGATCGGCTTCGTTGATGAAACCTGCTCATATCCACATGCCTCCGGATATAATTCCTTTAGGTTTGCAATGGCTATGGGGTGTGCGGTTAAAGCTATAGATGGTGCAGCGGAAGCCACCTATGGTCCCTCTGGAGGCGCAGGCGTCCTGTAGCTGTCACCGTTTAGGCCTCAGTGACAGTCAAATCCGGAACAGTATGCCGTCAACCATAGCAAGGGTATGAAAAATTCGTGCACCCATATCTAAGTTTAACTTTTAATCGTCACATTTTCATCATTTTATTTTTACTAGTATGGATTACGGCTTGCTTTTCCTTTGGTTTTAAAAACAGGTAGTTACTTATCTGGTTTCAATATATTTGTTGAAACCGTACGGAGTTAGATAATTATGTAAGGAACCAACTAATGCAAGCACACAAAGTTTAAATCAAATCTACAACAATCGTTTCTACGTCAATATGACGTAAATGGCACGTAAATACCGCAAATTATTCAGCGCTAACATAGTTGGGGTACCTAATAAGCTCAGCCAGTTATCAATTATGTCACCAGTAACGTTTCATAGTTACTTTTGATTCCTTAACATAGGAAATATAATTGCATATTTTATCATCAGCATTTCGTTTAGTTATGAGCATACGCGTGTTATTAATTATCACTGACAGGTGGACACAAAGCCGATGTGCCGACCATTTGCGCATGTTGTACGTTACCTACGTGCAATATTAACGGACTTTGGATTAGGATACACGATGCTTTTTCTTTTTCTATGCTCTTTCCATCAATGAAAAATAATTGGTAGGATATCTATCGGTTTTTGCGAAAACTGCAAATGTTTTTCAATCATGCTGGAATGCGCCTTGTAGTGTATTTTCCCTACGTTTTCCCTGACACATCGCCCAAGTTCGTCTCATCCGACACGGAATTACCCTATCTATCCAGTAGATCACAAAGCCTAGGAATTCTTCCATCGCGTTATCTCCCAAATCGTATTACCGGTTCTGGAGGAGATTTATCAGCTAGCCGACGTCATCGGCTGACCAAATTTTCCGTCGACGGCGATCGACCTATTCTGTTGTCGTGTCAGGCGCCAGCACCGTTCCGGCCAGTAAATAGGCTTGCAAGACGCAACGGCAGTCACCTAACCCTGCTGAATTTGGATCAGCGTGCAGCTGAAACCAATATGTAGTGCGTCCGGTTCAAGTTCGTGTACGTTTGTTTTATCGAGTTTCCTCTCGCTCCACAGGACAGTGCGTGACCAAGAAGCGAAGTAGCCGCAACCATCCTAAGAATTGAGTGCGCAACCGGCCAGTCGGAATAGTACGCAAGCTCAACTAACTGTGTATGGTAGCCACACTATGACGATTAGAAGGAAGCAAGCAGGTGCAAATCCAAAAAGGCTGCAGTCGAATGGAAAATGCAGGTCCTCAGAGTGTAACCGAGTAGTCAACTTTGGTTTAGTTCACTCACACTGTTTTAAAGAATAAGCTCCAAAATACGCAAATTTTTCCAAGAGCACATATGAGATCGAAACAGCTCCAATGATGATCTCTGGTTTTGTACTAAGTCAAATACACACTTCTCCTAGTCGAAATGTTGCCACCAATAACAGAAGTAATTGAACAACGAACGGACGCTATGATTAAAGCACCGGATAACACACCAGGATAACACAATGGCTTCAAAGAGCATCAGTGGTGCAAAAGTTGCTTCGCTCGAACCACAATTGATAAGTTCCTCATTGCTGTTCTCTTCTACAATTTAGATGAACGCCAGGTCTAAACAGACTGTAGCTCTAGTAGATAAATAGCACCCAGGACCACGAAAATCAAGCACCACTCGAAGCGTGTGAGCGATCAAAATTTGCCGGTCTTGACAACTTGTATCGATAACAAGGATAGGACAGCCGAACGCAAATCTAGTGCATCTGCAACCAAGGGTTCTCTGGTCGAGTTCAAATACCCCGAGACACCAGTCACATATGCAGAGGTCTCTGCAAACATCCCTCAGGATGCTACTTTAAGGTTTCCTCTGTTAAAACACCGATAACGCCGTTGGCAACAAACATTATATCTTCATTACTTGGTAAAATGTACAGCTGAACAATCACCTGACATTACAGTTTAGCAAAATAGGGCCGCTATAATAACTACCTTACTGTCGTGTGCACCAATGTCCCCGAGTGTGATGCCTTCACATTAAAGAGTAAGTTAGCTGACGATGAAAACCAGTTGAACTCACTATGCACTTTGATTAACGTAAATGTTAAACTCACAAACCTAGGGAGAGTTACACGTCACCCGAACTATACACACTATGGAGAACCCAGAATTAGATGCATAACACTGGAATCGGCCATTATTTGGGAAAATGTTTTACTCTCTGCAAGTGCGCTGTAAAACGGACCTTGTAAGTTACCCATCTATCTTGAACTCCCTTGTAGGTTACAGCAATTGGAAAAGACATCTCGGATGGACACAATAAACTGGCTTATCTAAGCAAAATATGTAATTATGACGTACCAGTAGCTAATTCTTACAGTAATTATGTGTTCGGTAAACACAATTTTGAACAGTGGCGATTAATTCCTGAAACAATTTTTTGGACAACACTGTGTCGCAATCGCTGCAAAGGATGCCTCTTTCAGCAAAATATAGCGGAAGCAGCCCAAAAATCGTAAAACCCCTGGTTCAGTCAGAGTAGACAGCAACAAATGTGTCAAAACGTCGGCGCGGACATCTAAAGTCATTCCGTTTGAATTACGTTTAAAAGCTGTTGAATACTTCCAACAAGCAGACATGAGCCTACTTGATAAAGCACACCTACTAGTTATAACGAAGAAACATCTCTTTAGCGCTCGGTCAAGCGATTCAGCGATGGGTTCGGACGATGATTGGAACGTACCTTTGCCAAATCCGTTTGCAAAACACTCGTCATCATCATCCAACCAATAAAAGGAATAACTGACGACCTCAGAGCGGTTGGCATTCTACCACGTGTGACTCGTTTGGCTCACTGTGGGCTTCTAGAGACCGAGAAACTATCCTGGATTTTAGGGTATGCAGGTTTATTAGGGGGATCTGAATAGTAAACGTAGAAATTGT
>CALYDF020003215.1:0-12240 GCA_944474145.2 Dicrocoelium dendriticum
ACGGATAGCTAAGTAGACGGCGGACAGTTTTCTACCAAACGGGCTGTAGCAGGGTTTCGCTGATTGTATGCGTTTGGAGAAGAAACCGGGAGGTCGCCACCGCCCATCAACCTGTTATTGGAGAACAGCTCCTACCACAACGTCTGAAACGTCAGTTGTAAGCAAAAGAGGAGCAAAAGTTTCGGGGTGAGCGAGGAGAGCTGTGTTGGATATAGCATCCTTGAGCTCGGTGGGACCCGTGCGTGCTATAACGAAGAAAAAGCTAGTGCTCGTTTCTTCTGAGAAGCTCAGTCAGGGACTGAATGTGTTGGACGCAACGGGGGAATGAATCGTCTATAGTAGTTAACTAGACCACCAAATCGATTGGGGTGCTTGAATAAAGTCGGGTCCGGGAAGTCTAATAGCAGAGCTGTTCGCGGGGAGTTTAATATCAGACGATGTTGTCTAAAAGTTATACCGTGGACTTGCCAATTTCGAATTTAATCGAGTCAACCGCTGGAAGAGTGATTGGAGATGGGTGAAATGCTCTTCGTCGGATAAGCTGGCTACCAGAATATCGTCCAGGTAGGAGTAATCTAAGTCTAAGCCAAGTGTGACGTCGTGTATAAGGCGTTGAAAGGCCTGGGCAATGTTGCGCGGTCCAAAAATCGTGTTTGAAAACTCGAATAAACCGGTGACAGAAATGACGGCTGTTTTAGGTGTCATCTTCTCAACATGTATCTGTTGATTGGCACGAATAAGATCGATCTTGCTAAAGACCGTCTTACTTGTGAGGCATGCGGTAAGGTCCTGCATGTGTATGTGTTTATTCAGTGCCCGGTAGTCACCAAAAGGTCGCTGGTCTACAGATTTCTTTGGTAACATCTGAAGTAGAGAGGACCAAGAGCTATCTGTAGGGTGGATTATTCCAATTTCGAGCATGTGTTATAACCGCCCTAGCTAGCTTAAACTTCGGCGAAAGTCGTCCCGAGTTTGAAGAGACGGGTGGGCCGTTAGTCTGGATGCGATGCATGACTTGAGATGCCACGAGCAGAGCTGCGTTCATTGGTTGAACGAGCTTAGGATAGTGAGAGAGGTCAGTGGGGAAACGTAGGCTGGGGTGATAACTGTGATGCCGTCGTTGGTGCCAGTGACGCTGAGCGTCGTTGCGGAGTCGACTACCCTCATTTGTTTCGCATCGATCAAGAGTTCAAAGTGTTTGAGGAAGTCGATGCCGACGATGGCAAACCGAACGTTGGCAGTGCGGAACACCCAGCGGAATGTCTTACAGAGACCTAAGTTATTGGTTAAGTAGCTTTGGCCGTAGGTACGAATGAGTATGCCGTTGGCAGCACGAAAGCTGCGAGTTGTCGGTTGAGGTCGCCTCCCCAGGTGTGGGAGGAACCACACCTCATCCCCGGTATCAACTCGGGACGCAGTTCCAGATTTTCAGCCGTGGACGTAGAGTAAGCCACCGCAGGAGCTGTGACCGGTGACGTTATTGGCATGTGATTTTCGGTCTGGAGTTGAGGAGAAGGTGCAAGGCATAGTACATCGCTTCGCCTGACGGCCAAAGTGGCGGTGATACCAGCATTGTTTTGTAGTAGGCTGATGGGTTTGGCTGGCCTCCTCTTAGGTACTGGTGTGGTATCGAGTGCTGAAGAGGAATCGAACTCGCTTCGTAACGCTTCCGGTTTATTAAGTACTACGGTAAGCTTAGAGGGCTTTGAGGTAGGGGATGCATGAAGAAATTGACTGCTGAGACGCGTTGGCGTTACGCAAGCTACTTGCTTAGGAAGATGATCTATGAGCGCATCAGCCAGTTGTGTGGCTAGAGTGAGGGAAGAGAACTTGGCGGATCTGATTCTGGCATTTCTCTTTGGTTAGGTGCTGCAACCAGAATTTCAGAAGGATGGAGCCATCGATTGCAGGGGCTTTTCTTTATCGCACCCAATAGGGTGCATGGCCTCTTTTCGCTTAGGCGCAAGCCGTGGAATGGCTATTTGCTTTGTGACTTGCTGGTTGCCCCAGTCGGGTCACGATCAGCTGCTCAGTTCACTCATAATAATGATCCGTATTTTGACTCGCAAGGTTTTCCCTGAACTGTAAAGCGAAGTCCCTAGGAAGGCTATCTAGTAAATAACTATAGTCAGATTAGTCTGAAAAAATTATAGCGCAAAAGCACACTTTGACAAGACAAACCAAAAAGTAGGTCATCAAATGGGATAGCAATGGACAGATAGCAATGCAACACTACTAGATGAGACGAAAATATTAATATCTGTGGAAGCTGTAGAATATCACGAAAAGCCACTCCCAGGAAAAATATGTAACAACTTCACCAAAGCAATTTTCGGCGACGGCGAAACTGCGCTCGTAGTCAGGACCAGCATTTGTATGGTGCTACTCAGATACTGGTCACAAGCGATGTCACGTAAGAGGAACACGGAACTAGGGAGAGATAGATCAGCTGCACTCAACGTGTGCTGATAAAAGCTACAAAGATTGAAGAGCAGTTAAGCAAGAGAAGGCAGAGGTGCAACAGCGCGACACCCGAGGATTTGTGATTTAATGTACTATTAGTAAAACAAGGGAATGATCGGAACTAAAAGGAAGTAAAATCCAAAGACTCAAAATACTGAAGGGATGAATGTTTCATGTTCAATAGTCTCCACCATTTTGAGTCAATCGCATCCATAAGGAAATCGAAATCCTCCTGAGGAAATCGTGTTCTTCCGTGAAGGTAATCAACTGGGTCCATTAAGGCATCAAAATGCATCCGATGCTGCACGTATGTACATAAATGCGCACTGTTTTTTTGTGACCAGTCAGGAGCATTCGGACAAGTATACCCTGTGGAATAGATGTGGAACATAGACGCACCTGCAGCACAAAGCCTCGCGCGTTCGGAGGAGGTTTGCAAATTGTCGCTCTGAAGCTAGGCGCACGCAAAGCAGGAGACGCGCGTGGTCAAGCACAGATGGACTGCAGTTAAGGCATCGCTACACGGATCTGTCATCTGCTCGACTAGGTGCGCAATGTGTCCGCACGTGTTAACATTGGGAGCAGGTGCTGTGTCATGGACTGGTCCAAGTCACTCAGTTCAATTACACTGAACTGGTCGCATAGTAAACGTGCTCCCCGCTGTCACAGAGTTTTACGTCTTCCTTTTCACCTAACGCAGTCATCATACCCTCATTTGGATCTGAATAACTCTCCGTGTTCAGTGGGCATATTTTTACGGAATTATTTCCTACGGAAAGTGATTTGTGCTACCCAACTTGTTTTAGCGCGCTTCGTGCTTCTATCCAGACGCACCACTCTGTTGTTTGTAACAGTGTTCACTGCCACGATACTGTGATCGATCAAGGATTCTCCGCGCTATCTGGTGGTCCTAGAATTACATCCATATGATCATTTCTAACCAAGCTACGACTCAATCTGTGGTTTCAGTTGCATTCGTTCATCGCCGCCACTTTCCGCTGTCAGCCACCCACTACAAGCCACTTCCAACGGCTTTGTCCTACAGGAACCACTGTGGATCACTAAGCTACCCCAATTCCGTGTACGTGTGTCCTCGTCGTGCACACTCGCCTACGGCAACCGACGTCTACAGTGCGACTCGGACAAAGAACGCGAGCGTCACTCGCCCTCTACCTCACGTGACCAGACAAGGGCAGCGTTCGTTTGCAACAACGGCCCTCAATGGAATTGATTCCACCTAACCGCAAATGTGGGAAGCAGGAGTGTATACGAGCAGTTAAGCGAGACATTATTTGTGAATTTTGCGGCCTTCCGTTCCACCCCTCTGTGCTGGTCTAAGTCAACTACAATACAAGAGACAAATCAACCTGACTGATTCGCTCTGGTTTTGCCAAACATGCAGAGCAATCCCAATAGTCAAATGTATAATATCGCTCGTGAAAAAGTGTGAAAAACTGACTGAAACAGTCCAGCAGATGGCGAGCTTCAGGGCTTTGCCATTAGAATCTAACAACACCGATCTTGCTCTACAGCAAATCCCTCAGAGCTCTGTCCCTAAGTCGAAGGCTAAAGTCAGGCTTGCTAACCGCCCGACGGCATCTGCGCCACCTACTCCGACAGTTACTAACCCTTTAAGTAAGCAAGACACATCCAGCGTGACTGCTATTAACTCATCCCTAGATGCCATATCTCACGAGTTGGTCACAACACCGACACCGACAGTCCAGAGCCGGGTAACATACGCATCGATCGCCTCGATAAAAACGCCTAAAGAGACACCCGTACGTCCATTTTCTGGACCAAGCACGAGCGATGCGACGCCGTTTTCACAACGTTCTTTAGTGCCCGCCAAACAATCCAAGTTAACAGCCACAACACTCAAACCAACATTCGCTAAACAGAACCACAGTGCGTTAACGGTCGTGTGCACTAACGTTCCTGAGTCCAGTTCTGGCACAATAAAGGGCAAGTTGGTAGATGATCGCAACCAGTGGCATTCCATCTGCGATGCGATTGGTAACTAGTTTGACCCAACTGGGCTACGACGCGTAGCGCGTCACCCAAATTCAGTGCACTACGGCGAACCCCGATTACCTCAAGTAACCTTGAAGTCAACTGAGGAGACAGAGATAGTCCTACTCTCACAGTTCACCTTCGCAAACTCATCGAGCGGGTACGTATACTACCCGATATTCCTTGGAAGGGACGGTCAATGGAAAAAGAAACCATGGCGGTCTTTCTACAAACAAAAGCAAACAGCCGCATTTGTTCATGGTGTTCCTGAACTACTGGGCTCTCCTGATCACGAAGATCAAAAACATGACCTAGAGCAGTGGTGCTACATCCGCGAAGCACTCTCTCTGGACCACATTATCGCTAAACCACTAACTAGAATTCCTTCATCTCCAAACTACAAGGGCTGCGGTCCAAAATATTGAAAGTCGTGCTGCACTCCGATGGAATGATAGAAGTCCTATTGGATAGCTGGTTGAGCATGGCTCCAGGTTGCCTACCGAGATTAGGCTAAAGATAGCAGGCGCACGGCCACTAGTTATCAGCACTTCATTGGAACATGCAACCTCAGTAAAATATTTGCCTCCACAATCCTGCAGAGTTGTAGACAACATGGCATTAGCGACACCTGACAGGACAGGGAGACACACGAGGGAACATCTCGATCTGGGATACTCCATGCTACCATGCAGCCTGACTGAAATTCAAGAACCAAAGATCCACGAAAAATCAATTAGCGGCCGACCGACGAACGGTCGGCTTAAAACTAAACACGAATTTGTTGTCCACCTACACACTTCTAACATCAAAAACACTATCATTTTTGTATACTAACGCTCAAGGTCTTCCTAGCAATTTGGCCGAACTTACGAACGCCAGGCGTCACAACCGCGGTATCTCATTATGCTTACGGACACCTAGTTAAGCCTTGAGATTCTGAAGTCAATTGACCTGGTATGTCACTGCTTCGGAATGACAGAGCTGGAAGAGGTGGTGGCGTAATTCCGTATTACTAGTCTAAACTCCGATGTGAAGTTATTGACCACCCAGGGATCCGTGCCCCAGATTTGCTCTGGTGCCGGCTATGGTTACGGAACAAAGACACATGTCTTACACGTGTGAAATGGACTCCAATTAAACCATCTTAAGGTTGCTTTGAGCAAGACATACAGTCACATTAAATCGCGGACGAGTTTAATTTGCACGACCTGGAAATAGTGGCAGTTCAAAACCTGTATAAGTGGTAATTTCCAGCTACCCTCTATACAACCAAGTGACCACCCCAGCCAAATTTCGAACAAACAACAAGCCATCGATACTTGATGTTACGCTTACCAACGAAGAATTCTTGGTACAAGGAATAATTACAAGCACACCACTAGGTCGCAGTGACCATGTGACTCAAAGTTTAACTATGTTTGTCATGCGGAATATCCAGAGGAAGAGGACGATAAAGTATGTACGGTCACACACTACGCTTGTTAAGACATCTTATACTTTCTTAACGGAAAGGCCCCCAGAAATCGCCTGGGACACTAGTACAAATGTAGCGACAGAACAACGCGGCAATGATGCATTATCTTTATTGGCGCGGAAACACACACTACCTCATCACTCACACAGGCGCACACTAATGAGTCAGGTTTCTTTCCCACGCTGCACTATCCCTCCTGGCCTCCGCTCGTGGCACTTCCATGCTCCTTCCGGGGGGTACGGGAACGCATCTTCTATGTCCGTTTCGCCCGTGTATCCGCTTCCACGCCTCCGATTCTGACAAGCCCGGAGTCGTTCGATATCGTGCGTTTTTCTTGACCGTGAGTGTGTCACTCTCCCCGAGGTTGTTTCTTGACAATGCGATACCGGCGGTTTTGTCCGATTTATTGCATCTTCAGTAAATTCTCCACCTGCTTTGCCTGCCTCGGGCTCACCCGTTTTCGTCCGTTTCTATTGGGCCTGGGTTTCTCCAGCGAATCGCCCCCGTTGCATCGGTCTTTCTATTCGTCTGCCTCCATTTTAATGATTTAACAGTCCTTTGGGCAAACGCTGCCTTCCGCCTCTTTACACCCGCCCCTCCTCGAAGTTGGTGTTCTCTGCTGTTACGGAGAGAGCTTACAGCTAGCAATCAAGCCGAGAGCAGTGCCGTAAAAGTGCATCGATCTGCAATTAGAGATCGAACTCGACTATAGATCAAAATGCGAATTGATGCGGAATCAGAGGCAAGTTGGATCACGAACTTGAACCATTTGAGTTGTGTTAATTAACGCCAATTAGCATCTCCAATATTGTTGTTTAAGTAGTTGCTCACAACCTATTTATTGGGCCGTGCTCTCATACAATAAGTCTCTCTGTCTACCGAACCTTGGTCTTCTGCATTCCGTTGGTGGGCTGGGCGCGTGACTGAGCAGTCAGACAGTCGCAGTCTCAAGGGGCAGCTAGCAGCAGTACCACAGTCGTCAGTGGCATAGAGTAGAGGTAAAGAAAGAAGCGTTACAACAGTGGCGACGGAGGTGTTGAACAATCATGGCCATTTCATTCGAGCAGATGCAGTCCCTACTTCAGCAGCGGCAGCTTCAGTTTGAAAAATCACAGCGGCAGTTAATTCAGTTGTTATCAGAAAAACTCAACATTCAAGTGGAATGGGAACCGGAACCGAGGTTAACATCCCAGGAAATTGTATCTGAATACCACAAGCTGCTCAGTTTGAATCATGACCCAGAAATGATTGCAACTTCAGATCACAGAGAAGAACCCCAGCCCTGTCATACAGTCATTTGTGGCCAAAATGTGAATGGAAATGTGCCGAACCGGAAGCCCCCGACTGCATTATGGAACGGTGATGGGAGACATTCTGTGAGAAATTGCGCCCACAAAAATCATCATTGTCAAAAGGCGCACCAATTCAGATGCGCGTATACTCCAAGGTTACAAGCGAGTTCCAAATTCAAAAGAAACAGGTATCGCGGCACAGTGAGAGAGACGGCTTTTGCAGTATTTCGTACACACTTTTCAGGGAAGAGGAAATACCCCACAGTGAAACGCAAGAATGTCCCGATATCGCTGCTGCCAGAAACGTTGCATGCTCTCAAGAGCCTTTCTCGTGGAACCCGGGCAAGACTTGGCACATCGTCAGTCAAACCTACAATTCTAACGGTTCAAAAGGTTTCAGAGGAACCTCTGCAGCTGAAAGGAAGAATCGCCTGTGAACGCAGACTCAATGATTTGCTACACTATGGAAAAATCTACCCAGTATACTGTACCAATGTTAAGCTGCACGGAACCAACCGGATTACGAAGTTAGATTTGCTCAAAGAGTCAATGACTCATGTGAGTTCGGTAACGACTGTTACTCTCTGCAATATTGGTCGTACCTGTTCCAAATTCTTATGTCTTTACCAGCTACCAGTACGGACGACACTGATGTCTTGGCCGAAGCCCGAACCCCCATGGTCGCAGATCCAAGTGGACCTAGGTGGATTCCCACGTCGGAAGAGCTGTGACCTCCAGGTAACCCAATTTTTAAGAGAGGGAGGTGTTACGGAGAGAGCTTACAGCTAGCAATCAAGCCGAGAGCAGTGCCGTAAAAGTGCATCGATCTGCAATTAGAGATCGAACTCGACTATAGATCAAAATGCGAATTGATGCGGAATCAGAGGCAAGTTGGATCACGAACTTGAACCATTTGAGTTGTGTTAATTAACGCCAATTAGCATCTCCAATATTGTTGTTTAAGTAGTTGCTCACAACCTATTTATTGGGCCGTGCTCTCATACAATAAGTCTCTCTGTCTACCGAACCTTGGTCTTCTGCATTCCGTTGGTGGGCTGGGCGCGTGACTGAGCAGTCAGACAGTCGCAGTCTCAAGGGGCAGCTAGCAGCAGTACCACAGTCGTCAGTGGCATAGAGTAGAGGTAAAGAAAGAAGCGTTACAATAGAAAAGTAGAAGCGTTACAACATCTGCAATGCCATGGACGTAACATATCGGCATTCATCCAGCGTTGCGACGCCCCGTTGTTAACTTTGACATTCTCTCCTTTCCGGTCGAGTACCGTATAAGGGCCTTTCCAGTATTCCCTGAACTTCCGTGCCCCCGGACCTCCAAATTCCGGACGTTCGTGATTTCGTATCGTCACTTTGTCACTTGCACTGTATGATTGCCACTTGTGGGTCGCGTACCTGGCATCGTAGCTGCGATTATTCCTTGCTTGCCGACACCTGATTTCTCTTCTGGCGGTTGCTTCCAGACGTTCGTGGTGTGTTGGTGGGATATCCCCTCCCTGCGTGTGCGTAATGCATGCATCGAGTGGAATTCTTGGCTGCTTGCCAAACAGTAATTCAAACGGGCAACTTTTGTGGTCGACTGCTTGCTTGTTCTATACACGAAGAAGACCCTGGGCAATGCTTGCTCCCACGGTAACTTTGTACAGTTTTTCCATGTCTTCATTGCCCGATTAAAGCGTTCGGTCAACCCGTTGATCTGTCGATGATACCGTGACGAGCGTCGTCTCTGGATGTTCCACTTCTGCAATACGGCCTGAAACGCTCTGGACTCGAAACATGGTCCTTGGTCGGTTAAAACACACTGAGGGACTCCATACCTTGCGGGTATGTTGAACTCGAATACCTGTGCCACTGTTTCACCTGTCTGCTCCTTAATCGGTATGGCTTCTATCCACCGAGCAAAATGGTCAATCATTACTAGGACATACCTGTTTCCGGACCGATTGACAGGTAAGGGACCAAAAACGTCCAATCCCCAAAATTGAAATGGTTGGTTGACTTCGATAGATCGATAGAAAGCTGAGCCAACAGTACAGTCGTCTAGACTGTCGGAGAACCTATTTCTCCCTCCGGGTCTGCGGGCCCTGGAACGCCCTTCCAAACTCAGTTGTTTGTGCCCCCACATTAGATACGTTTAAAAAACGATTGGACGTCGCACTGAGCGCCCTGCGCTTTGTTTTATGAACGAAAACGCTTGTATATATTTAGGCTGACCAGCCTCTTTGGATTTATACCCCAAATTCACGGTCGTAAATCTGTGCGAACCGGTGAGTACTCCATTTTGATTTGCTACCATCACCAACGATAACAATTTCTTAGCCAGTTTTGCGTCGTACCACTTTATCCCCCTAAAACTGTTATACTTCTACCTTTTATCTCACTGACGCTCCTTACTTCAACCACTTATGTGGTTTGCCAATTTGTCAGTATTTCTATTGCCAACCTGCGGGACTCGTTAAGTGTATGCTTTTTTACCCGTCATATACCATTGTTCCATTGTTCCATCGGAGGCCTCGTTGTATCCATATCGCGGTTTCAGAAGTTTTTGTATACAAATCGATTTTGGTAGGGTTTTATTGTGGCAACGTTTCGCCCTTGACACAAGAGCTTCTTCAGGCCAGGCGAATTGGTACAAAATTGGCGTAGCATTTTATGGGGAGGTTGCAAGACAAAAACATGAACCATTGGATAATAGTGTTGCAGGTCAATAGGTCAAGTGGCCACGTTAGTGAAATAACAAGCAGCGAGCGTTTCTCATTGCTCCACGTCATCGGTCGTTCACATGTGAGGCATTCCTTTCTGGCAGCAGCTGATTCACGCTCCGACCTGAGTTCGTCCGCCGAAACCTTTTCTGACTGACCGGGTTAACGCAGCCCGCCACGCGTTCGATAACTCCAACCCGTCTGTTCTGTTCACACAGTTATTAGTCTTAGTAATCTCAGTCGATTCAGCAATCAACCTTTGGTTTGTTGCTGGTAATCCCCCTCCTAAGTATCTCGACCTTGTCCCAATCAATCGCGTGTCCTGCCTCTAGCGCATGTACGGCCACCGCTGAATGTTTTACTAGGGCCCTGTATTCAGGCTCATTTCTCGGTGGACGCGAAACGTACCTCTTGTGTTCTGCTATCCTCGTGCGTAGCTCTCTCGCTGTTTGACCTATATACACTTGTTCGCAGTCTTTGCAATTGATTTTATAAACACAATTTGTTGTCCTGTCTCTTGGAAGTGGATCCTTCAAACGCACAAGTGCTGAATGGAGCGTTTGACCCTTTTGAAAAACCACTCTTATTTTCTCCCTGTTTAGTACTCGTCTGATTGCTTCTGAGGTTCCCTTTTTATAGGGGATTCCCACCGTCCAAATCCACTCCGTTGTGCGTCGTGGAGGTGGATTTAGAGTTCTCTGTAATTGGCGTTTCACCCTAACCGTCTCGGGTATCCACTGTCTACTAATTTACTCACCGTCTCCTTCCGAGCGGCCTTCTTGTCCTCCTCCTCAGTACACAGAGTCTGGGCTCTGTGAAAACAGAGAGGATGCGATAGCGGCATAGACTTGTTTTGGATAACCCGAACTGTAAGGGGAGCACTCCGTCCGTATCAGTCGGCTTGCGATATATCGTCGTCTTTAGCCGTCCACCGTTCCTGTGGACTAGGCAATCGAGGAATGGCAGTGTGCCACTGCAAGATTCCAGTTCCATAGTAAAGTTTATGTTACCATTAATGGAGTTCAGATGATTTAGAAACGCATCCTTCATATCTCGCTTTATAATCACAAACGTATCATCCACGTAGCGCCACCAAATCTTTGGTGAACTAGTGGTGTTTGTCAGCGCCCTTCTCTCAAAGTCTTCCATATATAGATTTGCCAATACGGGGGATATTGGTGACCCCATGGCAAGTCCCTGTTCCTGAGAGTACAGTCTCGACTTGAAAGTGAAATACGACATCTTAAGGCATACTTTAATTCCATCGATGATCTGGTCTACCGTGAGTTTCGTTCGCTGCTCCAGGCTATTGTCCTCAGTAAGACAACGCTGTGCTATACCCAATGCGTCATCCTTGGGCACGTTAGTGAATAGGGAGCTAACGTCGAAACTAACCATTATTTCGTCTGGCGCGATGGCCATACCTGCTACCTTTCGCGCAAACTCATAGGAGTTCCGTATGAACGTATTTGTTCTCCCTGTTAGCGGTTGCAATAAACCTGCCAAATATCGGGCTAGTTCATGTGTTGGAGAACCGATACCATCTACAATGGGCCGAACAGGAACTTCGGCTTTATGTATTTTTTGGCAGTCCATAGATCCTAGGTGGAATCGTTGATTTCGGGTATACGCTATATACCATTTTACCCACCCCTAGGTTGTCCTTCACACTTCTCAGGTAGTTTTCTACCTCAGTTTTACACTTATTCAATATGGACGACACGGATTTTTCCCAATTGCTTTGTAGGGCCCTTCTGCTAAATGCTGTTCCATTTTTTCCACATAACTCGATTTGTTCATTATCACTACGGTCTTGCCTTTATCGGCTTTCGTGATGATAATGGTGGGGGTCTTCTCTTAAAGCCTTTAATGCGGTACGCTCCGCCATTGTAAGATTTGGCTCACCAGGCTTCTGAAATCTGATGATGTCTGCCATATGCGCACGAATATCCTCAGCTGTTGATACTGGTAATTTTCGTCATTACGGTCTCAACGCTAGTAATAATTTCCTGTGCAGTTAGTTTAGACTTATTTACAGCAAAGTTCAAACCTATTTTTAGTAATCTTCCTTCCGTCTCACTCAGCAACCTATCTGACATATTAACTACATTGTAATAGTTACTGCTAGATTCAGACCTATCTACGAGACTAGTGGTCCTGCTATGCATAGACATCAAATGATTGAACTTACGAATTTGTCTTTCTTTCGCAGCTATCCCTTGTGTTGATTTCACTTCCGATGCTTTGTTGTAAAGTCTATCATATTCAGTTTGCGTTATTGCAG
>CALYDF020003216.1:0-11884 GCA_944474145.2 Dicrocoelium dendriticum
GGCAAGTTGTAACTGGCTATGTTTCTTGTTGAACGTTCTTTTGCTCCGTTATTCGCAGTCAAGTTGCTTCCCATTTTTCTGCTGACTGATGCGCTATGCGAGTGGCCATTGCGTGCCTGGGTCCACTCCTGTTCCAGGTCGGTAGGTCAGGAACTAATCATTCTTTCTGGATATGATGTGTTGATCATCTGCAGAACCACGTGAAGCTTCGAAGAATATACGTTGAAATATGTTGAAGTCTTTGAGGACAGGATAGGTTCCGAAGAAAGAATCGCAGATCCCCCGGGGTATGTAGTGAAATTGATTAGAGATTGTGGTAACCACGGCCATTTGAGCGGTCAAAGCGGATTGAAGAGCTTAGAATGACCGATTGTTCAAGCTTTGTCTTGGCAGGAGAATGTGTCTTCTGTAGTCGAAAGTCCTCCAGTCAAGATATGTGGAATAGGTATTGTTAGATAAATTGGACTCAGTGGTTCATGCCGCGGAAGAATTGATTGATTTGTCCAGTTAGTAAGTTTTCAAAAAGTTTATAATTTTCCGCTCATGTCCAGGTAAAGGAGCTGTGTGCCTTGTATTGTTGTCGAAACGGAGGACAATTCCTTGGGTGCGTGTCGCCGTACCTGTGACAGACTCGGGAGAAAAAGGAAACGAAGGGCATCAAATGTGGCGTACGTGCGATGGAGAGGGAAGGGGTCTTTGCGAGTGACTTCGTTTAGCTTTCGGTAATCTACACAAAGTCATAGGGAACCATCCTTCTTCTTCACGAGTACGATTGGAGATGACCAAGGAGATGTCGTTGGGCGAATAACGCGCATCTCTTGGATCGTGCGATCCAGCTGGGCTTTGTAATTAATGGGCACCCTTTGCGCCCGCTGGCGAATAGGACGCTGACTCCCTCTATCAATTTCGTGTTGTATGACACTGGTGCGCCCAAGGTAAGTGTCGCAAAACAGATCCTCTCATAATTATGCAGCATGGAGAGAAGTGAGGATTTTAAGTCTGGGGAAATACTACTGTGGTTACGCAAAGGCTCAATGACATCAGTCTCGAACTATGATCGCTTCGGAGTGGCTTCTAGAACTGTGTCAACTCCCCGTGAGTGACACAGCTGCGTGTTGACTAGAGTGGACTATGGTAATAGAATCGCGGTACCAAGCTGCAGCAAACTTCCATGCTTAGCCAAAAGATCCATCTCTAGGATGGCGTCCCAACTTGGGTTTCGACAAACCAGAACCTCGTGTACTGAGGTAACACGTTCCAGTTGAACTTGAGCCAGCACTGCGAATTCGATAGGCAACTCAGCTCGTTGGCTGTTAGCACTCGTGGCCTTCGCTGGGTAGTGGCGTGGCGATCCCCGAGGCAGACGGCTATTTCTAAACGCAACGGCGAACATGACGCACCAGTGTCAAGCAATAACTGGATATCCAAACGATCGAGGCTGCCAAAGGTGTTTAAAAGTAGAAACGAAGCATTGCAAACAAAAGTGGACACAAGAAAGCCGGACGGATTGAGACGTGACCTACCTTGCAAACGTCGCGGCTTGATAGGTGGGTTATGTCCGCAGAATTACGCCCGATTTCCGAAGCGGCAGCAGCACCAACAATCTCACCTGAACGGATTGAAGTTGATGTCAGATGGTCTGTGGTTGGTGATGGACACATTTTTCAGAGCCGAAAATAAGGTTGCCTGGCCATACTCGTTGCGATTGTCCAGCAAATCCAGGGACTCATGAAACTGCGCCTTGTTCATTGCATCAGCGAAACTGCAGGGTAGCATCCCGGCAAGTTGGTGACGTAAGGACCTGTCGTGCAACCCGGTGCAAAACCACTCAGCCAACCACTTATCTCGTTCTGCACTGGAGAGCTCGGGAAATACTCTCAAGGAAAGCTTCTGAAGACTGCGTGCGAACGCTTCGACCGATTCTTCTTGCTGTTGTGTACGAGCAGCAAACTTTTGTCTATACATAACCGCGGCTTCCTGTCTCCGGAACAGCCCGCGCAGCGATTCCTATATCTCTGAGGCTGGCGCCATTGGAGGAACCCCAGTTGCGCGGAAGGGACGCGTGGCTGCCTCACTCAAAAACCTGAGAACATAAAGCCCCATGTTCTTTTCAAGAACACTGGAGAGGTATAGCTACACGTGGAACTCCCCATTGTCGAAATAATCATCCGGCCGAAAAACTGTGGGTTGTCTCTGCACTGGTCGAAACTCCGAACAGTCCTGGGCAACAACACGAAGTTCAGATTTCACTTCTGGGGGCTGACGTTTTCATTCTTCATTACGAACCCACCCCTGTCACCAAACGCAACAAAGTTCCTGGAGGGGGGTATCGACAGGAGCTAGAAGACAAGCACGGAACGAATCAACGGCAGTTGAAAGCAGCACGGAGTCAATCACAGCGAACACACGACGCGAGACGCTCACGCAGCCACCGGAAACACAGAATCGCAATACGCAACCGTGACACGATTAAAACGAGCACACACGTGGCAAGCACGTTTATCCACAACGGGAAAAGCAGACGTGTACAGTACCTTGAGAATATAATCAAAACAAAAGGGAATGTCACAGAGTTATTGTCAGTAAAGTGGCTTCGCACTTTTTCGCAAATCAGTGGTTTCTCGAGAATCTGCAAATGAAAGGGAAAGAAAGAGATCACATATGTTGCCTTTAAAACGACTCATGGGGTATGTGTGCAGGATGACATGGTATGGTTGTTGCTACGATGGACCTCGTGTACCCTCAGAGAGACACGGTGTACAAGCCTCCACACAGTGTGGTGGGTGTGGTCGCGCAGACGCTGTTTATGGCATCACAAGCTTATGGTACACACAAGGAGCGGGGAATGGAACAAGTCTTACGCAACGCATCAGCAGCAGCTTCCCTCTAACAATGACGATGCCACGGATAGCTGATGTGATAACGAACTAACAGAATTGGAGCGAAGCCAAGACCAGGAAATGGGGACGGATGGAACGACCCTTAAATCACCCTGTGTAAGTCAAAAGGATAGATTTAATGGTTGTCAAAGTAACATTAGTTAGTGGAAACGGCTGGGGTGGTCGTTTAGGCAAGTTTAGCTGGAAGCAGCGCGAGACGTCAAGGGAACCATAAGCTGTTCATTCCCAGGCAAAACTTTTACGCTTAAATGGGTGAGGTCATGCACACTCAGCCCCACGCGGCGGAACATTAAGCAGCTGGGAGGTAAGATGACATCGACAATGCAGTGTGAGCGCAAAAATGCACGTACTACCGATGGTAATTCGAGCGCACTTCTGACCGCTTTCATACACGTTATCCTGGCGCTTGGCAAAGCAAAATGGTTCTTCAGGTTGGTTAGAAGTAAAAGCTGTGATAAAGGAACCTAGGAGAGAATGTGTATCACCACAAAGCGGCAGAATTGCGGGTAATTTTGGTGTCCCTAGGTACACCTGACCACTCCCATCATGTGTCGTCTCGATGGCGGGGTGGGCAGACGTGCCGTAACCGTCAAGTAGGGGTGGTACCGCATATGGGGTAGTGGGTGTACCTAACGATCAAGCGGAAGCAATGGCGTGGTAATAAAGGAATAAAAAATAGAAACATGAAAGTGGAGTTACAAACAGCGATGCTAGGTAAAATGTTCCTTTCCATTGTACAACGCGCACAGATGATGATACGGAAAGCTGCATCGGAGCACCTACCCCGGTCAACCAGCTTTGCACACTGTACGTCGCAGTCTGCTTGAAGGCACAAAGCGCCGAACCCATTTGTTCTTGCCACAGTAAAAGTATTGTGTTGGGATATTTCCAAATTAGGTGCATAGCACAGGTAGAAAAATCTGCCCTACGGTCAGATGAAATGTCCGAGTTAACCTTAAATGTCAGCGAGTGAACTCCGAGTAAGAATTATGGGAGGAAGTGAGCTGAATCCAATTATTCAGGCCTCCATCCAAGGCCTCCAAGGCATCCATCCCCGATAACAGATAATTGCTTTGTCCATCCGGTTAGTAACAAGGCAGCGTAATACTTAGACATCCATTTCAAGCTAAGGAAATATTGTGCTTCGTTGAAGTGCTGAGGTCAAGGCAATGGACGTATCCTCGGTTTCCGGCCACCGGTGCTGTGGAAATCTCGGAGAAAAAGACAAGGAACAAAGGTAGCCACACAAGCAGCCAACGATGCATCCGAAACTCAGAGAAAACGATGTCGAAACAGTGCCTTTGCTAATGAACCTTACCTTATTATATCATTATAAATTAAATATCTCAAGTACATTTGTTCCATAAAAATTTAGATTAGCCGTACCGTGAACAGTGACACCTCATTGGACTGCGCGATGTCGGAGAGTGAGAGGCCGATCCGAAGGGTTCGGATTAGTCGGTGGATTGCGACTAAGTCGTTTAAATAAGTAGGGAAGACGAATGTTAAGGATCAAGGTTAGGAATGAAATAAGCTGTGATCATAAAGGATGAGAAAGTTCAGTAAAGTTTTTGGGGAACAATGCGTTGGGTATGCAGTACTTAGATCATACACGTCTCAGTAGTATGTATGCAGTCAGAAAGCACAAATACGGTCAGAAAATAGTAGATTTAGTCAAGGCACAGAGACGGTCATCCAGCTGAAAAGCAGTTAAGAACCGAGATAAGGAAAAGACAGAGTAGGGCTGAGAAAGGCTTTTGTTGAAAGAGTGGAAAAGTCAAAGCGGCTTTCGAGGAAGTAAGCGATCTGTTACGACAGCCAAACCGGGAAAGGCAACGTCTCATAGGGGTGAGTGAATTCGGTGAGCAAGCGGCCGATCAAGCGAGACTGGAGTGGTTAGCACCTTGGGATTGAGACCAAATAAGGGTAAGAACAAGGCTAGAACAATAACGAGTGAACAAACCAAACATGCCCTAGAGGTAAGGGAAATGTATAGCTGAGTCTGCACAGCCTGTACCGCTGAAGCACCAGGTACGAAAGAGTAGTTAGAGAGAGACTGACAGGTCAAGTGAGGCCAGCACACGGCAGAGCAGTATAGCTGACCGTCTGATTGAAAGAAGGAAACAAACCAGAAAGCGAGAGAAGAAAAGGTTAGGATCGGGGTGAGAAGGGTTTATTGATAAAGTGTGGAAGAGCACACGAGCTTCTCCACTTAATGTAAACAGAACCAGTAGGTCAGCCGAACCAAGTTAATTGATTTCTCAGAAGTCCAAATGAATTCGGTGAGTACGAGGCCGACTAAGCGGGACTGGATTAATCGGCGCCTTGGGAGTAGGGCGTAAAATGAATATAAGAACAAGTCTATAACACTAACGAGTGAAAAAGTCTAGCAGTCCCTCAGAGTAGGGGTAACAGAGTTGTCTGCGGAGCCTTTACCGTTTAAGTATCGGTAGCATGGGAGCAGTCAGAGAGAAACAGAATGGTCAGGTGAGACTCGATCAAGGCAGGGCAATAAAGCTGGCCGTCCGATTGGAAAAAAATGAACAGAAAGCTAGATGAGCAAAGGTTAGGATTTGGATGAGAAGAGTTTATTGGTAAAGAGTGGAGGAGCCCACGAGGCTTACCATTAGAGGTAAAAACGTTGGGTCAGTGGAACCAAGATTTGTAACGGCGAAGAACGCTGAGTGAAATCGAATAACAAGTGACCGATCTGGCGAGATTAGACTAGTCAGCGCGTACGAATAGCTCGTGCAATAAAGGCAGGAAAAAGGGCCGCAACGATAAAGGGTGAACGAGTCTAGCTGGAATGGGCACTAAGCGTCGCTTACGTCTTGTGCCTTTCCTGGTAGGTTCACCATCCCTTCCGCTGCCGATTCATGTATGGTTTCAGAGGCAGAAATCGCGACGCCATCGTGAGAACTGGTTAGGTTGTGTAGAAACTCCCGCTACTGATCCGTCGCCTCCCTATACTTTACAACCACAAGACTATAAACCTATACCTAAACATCACCAAGAACTTGACCGCATTCATCAAGCTTCTGCTCTTTAGTTACCGGAGCAACTGATAAACTCGATGGCAGGGGGACAAGGGTGGACGATGTGGATGCGGTTACATGCGGATGTCGCGCGACATCTCGTCTACCAGTCGGCCTGCTGCGTGCAGCGCATGCACAATTTGAGCGCACGGAAACAGCCATAGTCGAATGAAGTTAGGTTGACAAGTTACGTCCTCACGCATTAACACGGTGTATTGCCTACGGTATCCTTGCACTCGACATCTACCGTTGGACACGTCGGTCACCGTCGCCTTTTCCATTACGTATTGGCATCTCAAATGCATCCTAGGGTACCCTGAAAGCTGATACGCGGCCTGTCCAAACCTACCAAAGCAAGGGTCTAATACGTGTTCAGGCAGCTCCGTTTTGCTCATTAAATATTGCCACCGAGGTTGAGCATCAAGCAGGCGGTTAACGACCGCGGTAAACAGACCTATTAACTACGTTCGCTCTAAAAGACGGCGAATTAAATGCCCTTTCCTTTCTTCACCTGGTTGGTTACATAGCATCCAAACAAACAGGTTTACTTTAAGCAAGGCGCTGTCCATGATGAGACACACGGCAAAGAATTTCTTGCCAAGTGATTGTGCGCCTCTGCGTTCCGCGGTTTAATGGCTGTCAACCACCTGACAAACAACGAGGTGCTCCTTGCATACACGAAGTTCCGTACCCATTACTTAATATCCAACCTGTCCGTTGCAGTTTTTGTGGATAACGCATTGCAGCAACGGGTGACATCCCGCAGTAAGTGGAAAGGGCACAATACAATGCGCGTAGTGGATACGTGCTTGGAATAGCATGGACCTGGGCCACGCACCCATCAATCGCCACTGTCCTTGCTGTCTCATTCACTGGTGCCCTGAGGTGCATGTTCCGCACAGCGTTCACATACGATGAGGTTGTCTTATTCGAACGCAACGCATGGAAAACCGAAAGCCCCATCCCAAGTACATCTAGCAACATGCGGTGTTACAGTATGTAGCCACCGCAGTTTAGCTGTTACGTCGCATCCGCCCGCACTACCTCACTGTAAAGCTCAAGAAGGTCAAATTAGTAGCTGGGAAGGTAAAATAAGAAACGTATCTCCGATGCCTCATACTTCACATTACACTGACCAACGCTCTCCGGCAACTTTACCAGCGCTACCACTTAGTTCCCGTTCACCCCATCTTACGTCTTATGGTCCGCAGTTCGCAACGGCTCAAGCTTCTACCGTAGTGCATAAAAGCTTTTTTCCTGAACTCCGTGTGTCTTTAAACGACTGCATCATGCGATAGACTTCCTCTGCCGCGTGCCGCGGGAGCCTTCGGTTGCTCATATAGGGAAACGGCTTTCCTACATGAAAGGTATGACTGTGCACAACGCTGAAGGTTACTATGTCGTAGCAATAGTCGTTATGCCGTATGAGCATTTGAGTTTTGCAGTTATAACTTTTGTACCTAGAGTTCCTGAGCGTTTCATTAAGTTTGCATGTCAACTTACTGCCTGCATGTTTACCCTCTTTGATGGCAATGAATGCATCTATGGTGTACGGATCGGTACGGCATACTCTCAGGCAACTCTACCGGTTCTCTTCCGATACGCCTCAGAGATTAGAACATCTGATTATAAAAACCTGATGCTTGTCGCATTTGAAAGCGCTTTAAGTCACTTTTAAAAGTTTCATCAGTGCGGTACCCACGCTGAAGGAAGACCGCACGGAAATCAGCGGTATTGTCAACAGCCACAATGGCGGCTGAATCCGCCAACGCACGTTATGGTGCATTCAAACTCTCATCATAATCATATAAAACTATGTCGGCGTTGCAACGTATAGCAGTTTTCTCCACATTACCAGGTCTTATTTCCCGATGTAATCCTTGATTTTCCTTCACCAAGGCAAAAGTTGCGTGCTGTTCGCTACGGCGACTTTCCACTCGCCCGCTAATCAGCGACCGTTGTAGAGCAAGGGCCCATGGTGGACGACCTTCCTACGTTTAATCGTTTGGCTAACTAGCCGAACAACCTCCTCGTGGTGTCAGCTGGGTGGCTCGGGTTAAACCAGTTCCAGCAAATAGTTCGGCGGCAGTGTTCCAGGACGTGGTGGGTTTCGCCTGGATAGCGTGCTCCCTATAAAAATCCACAAATGTCTGCTTAACAACACTGTGACGTGGCGGTCGTGACTCGCCACAAAATAAAGTCACTGCCCGTGGATATCCGGATAATTCTATCCAACCCACGGACCCCAATCTCCTACTCGCATACTCATGACGACATCAAACATTGAAGATTAGAGCAGCACAACTACAAGCACAAAATACACAGCTACATACACCTACACACACAATGACCTACATACATCCCCCTACACAAACACAAACTGCTACGGCAAACATACCGGATTTTTGCACATTCTTGATCATGCATCGTTATGTCAAAATGATCATGCCTGTAAAGGCGTGCCTCACCTTGTTGAGAATAAAAGATTTATTTATTTATTATCTTCTCGAAAATTTGCGGACACGGAACAGGATCCGAAGAAATTTCAGCAGGCTACTGCTTCTGCGTTTTATAAGCGGTCAGTGGTTACTCGAAGTAGGTACAAACGGATGACAGGGGAGGATTTGCTTGTGGGATATCCATACTATGATGTGCATTACCAACGTGTGCATGGAAAGCCGAGCAACTTTCGTGGTAAACGGTATGTTTTGTATTGTTAATGCTCTAAAATGACGAAATAGTTATGGGACGCTGGACTGCAAATCAAGTTTTCCCTCTTGTTGTTGGGTTATTAGTACGAGGGTAGTGAAGTGGATCTGCGGCATAACCATGGTATTCAGTTGGGTACTCCTTGGCCATATTCAAGGAATCGTCCCTTGACTGAAGCTAAGGAGCAAGGGTTGTTAGCCTTATGTCCGTGTTTAAAGTACCCTTGAGATCCGTCGGGATATGAAACGGAAGCATGGGCGAGTGTCGACGGTGGATGACATAAAGGCGGTGACAAGGCCTCACCGGAAGCAGCAGGCGGAGGAGGTACGCCTTGTGACGGCTTTGCCGGAGAAGAATGGCACATTTCGGGTAGTTAGAGAAGGAACCATAGTTAGAAATTTGTTATTCGTGCCGTCTTGCATGGAATCCATAACTGCGCTGTACTATTATGGACAAGTGCATGGAGCATGTTGGCGCGCTGACGTCCGCCTATCCCAACGCGGCGGTTGTTGTGCCCTTTTCAGGTTATGAGAGATACTTACCGACGGCCTGCGCAGCTTGCTGGCATAGGTCCCGGGATGAGGAACCTCCTTCGTCAGTGGCTGGGGTGTTCGCAGTACACACGTGGGAGGGGACATTTCAGCACGATTCTGATAGCGCTTGCAGGCAAGATAGCGGAATTGTACCGGTACGTGCGGCGTACATAGCTTATATGGGCAACCTCATGGGCGGCGCCCCGTCAGCGTGCCGTCTGCTTGTTTGGTTGTGCAACGACGAGCAGTGTGGAGAATGAAAACAAACATCGGAAAAAAGAGTTGACGGAGCAATCGTCCCTGAGATCGTTGCTCACTGTGATTATTGTGTGAGTTACTTCTTGGATGCGCGACCGGCAAATGGCGACGGGAGACACAGTGCAATGCCGTGCGTTCCGCCTGTTGAGCTGTCGCTTGCAACCCCCAACTTAACCCGGTTGCTTCCGTACACTCGTAAGCAGTGTTTGAGGCAGTGGAGAAATGCTGGGATAACCGCATTTCATGATGCCGGCACGAACTGGGTGGTAGAATGCACGCAGGGCTCCAAGCGGCAGCGATATAAAGTGATTGAGGATGCATGTGAAGGTGAATTTTATTTACAATGGTTAATGCCGTTGCGCACATTTGCCATGTGATCGCCAGGAAGGGGATGCCTATGGCCAGTATTGTAGGGGATTGCAGGCTGAATGCTTCATGCAGTAGGCCGGTTGACTTGTCCCCGGAGACTGGGGGCGTTAGCGACGTGACGTTCATTGATGCCGGAGATGTCCTTGAGCTACGTGCAGTGGACATGGTGAGTAAACTTTGCAAGACGGAGATGATGCCGGAACTAAAAATTTAGGTTTGCAGCATGACTCGACGCGGTACGGCACAGTACTAAGGAGTCTGAGGAGGCTGACAGAGGTGAGGTCGGAGGATAGTGAGCTTTCCCTCCACTGCACTACACCGCACTGTAGTGATCACCTCCCGCTGGACTTGGATGCCTGACACCACCGGTTAATGGGACACTTGTGTCAAAGAACGGCGAGTTGTGGACTGCCAAATGAGGCCGAGAGTGTGCCAAGTAAACCTGCGTGCAGTATAACGTTGCTGCACGTGACCAGCAGGGGGATGTTTTGTCAAGGGACCACAGCAGGAAAATTGCGAACCCTGCGTCGGTTGGCTCCACGAAATGGAAATCCTCATTCAACTGCGAGTGATGGAGGTTTCTGCACAATGCACCTCGGTTAGTCCTTTGAAATTCCAGCGTCTCGGAACCACCACCTCCGGTGGTTCTAAAGAGGAGAGCTAGAGGCGGAGGACGCCGGAACCCACCGGATCTGACTTATGCGCATTATGTATGGAGGAGGATGATGCAACGGCGAGTAAGGAAGTACAATGGGTTGTGTGTGAAGTATGCCAACGCTGGTTCCATCATAGTTGTGTGGTATGCAACGGTGAAGAGGAGTATACCTGCGTTTACTGTGATCCCTGAATGGAAGGCTGACGTTGTGCTTGAAAATCCTTGTGAAGTTGCGCCAATTGGTAAGGAGTAGGTTAACGGGAATTTCAATAAAGGCGCTTTTTCCAGTGATTCCTAAGCGCAATAGCACTCAGTCAGCGGAATAAACTTCCGTCAACTGAACATGCGGAACGCACCGAGTACGAGCACATGTCGTGATCGCATGTGTTTCCCCTGAGGGGTTTGTGCACGTCATCATCCCTCATCTGAGGCCTCAGTGAATTATCTTGCAGTAGCAAGGCCACCATGATTACATCATGGACACATATCCCTTGCAGTATGAAGGATTACTTCTAAAAGTGCTATTAAATAACTAAATAAATAAATAAATAGTCATTTATTTTTGGCCATGCGAGGCATGCTCGCGGGGGCATGATCAAATAAGTGCAATTATACAGATATATCATGGCAGTTGTAACAGTGACAGTCGGAGAGTGTTCAGACGTTCCTATTTAAAACTGTACAAATAGGTCAAAAGTAAAAATAATGAAAGCCCATTGTTGTGAGTTCGGGCACGTTCGTATGGGTACAGTTGGCCTGCCATAAAGTCAAGAACTAGACATGATCAATTAGAAAAGAGCTGGTGAAGAACACGTTTAATTGTGGTTGCACGGTACTCAGGGTTTATGTGAGTGCAGTCTAAAGCACAAAGGTTAATGCGCAGGAAAAGTCTTGGCGACTTGATATGCAGATAAAAAGTGTCGGGGCGCATCAAGCATGGTAATATGTAGTTGTGATCAGCTCATCAGTGTGAACTGATTGGCTGTGATTATATTCAGTGGTGCGTCAACTCCGCCACATCGCAGTGTTGTTAAACAGACTTTTGTGGCTTTTTATAGGGAGAAGGCTTGCGAGGCCAATCGCACCACTTCCTTGAACACTGCCATCAATGCATTTGAACGACAAGCTGCAACTGTCAATGTTTCCTCTTGACCAGATATTGGTTTTGTTAGTCGCAGTCAGGACACATCCATAATTTTTGCTGACTGATGTACGATGGGCGCGGGACTGTATCGTCCATGGGTCCTGTCACCGTTGGACCGAATGGCAATGCCAGTGCAGTAGGTAAACTAAGAATCGAACATGTTGGAATGTATTGTGTCTGTCTTCTGTTGGACCGCCTAACGTCTCCGATGGGTATCGAGTAATATGAGGTTAAACCAATTATTAGAGGAGGGAGAAAGGCTCTACGTAATCGTTCAGGCG
>CALYDF020003220.1:0-36751 GCA_944474145.2 Dicrocoelium dendriticum
AAGCGGTATTAAACACAATGGATTAAGATTTTGCGAGGAAGCTTAAGGTTAAATCTGAGCCCTTAATCTGCTGGCTCACGGTCTTAAGTAGAAGCGCTCACGGTAGTAATCACATGTTTAGTTTTTGATGAATCCGACTGAGTACCTGTTGATTTCTGATTCAATGAATATGAAGGTATATTCTTTGTTGTGTTGGCGGCATAGGGTGATTCATGGAATGTTTGGTCGTTGCCGTTTAAAATTGGAGCAGTTGAGCATTATCGCTATACCAAGTTTGTGCTGCTAACAAAGCTAAGGGATTTCCGCTTCAATGAGACGGTGTGAATTCTAAGTCCATTTTTGGTGAGCAAGCATCTTCGTTCATTGTCGGTTATAACTATTTAAATTTGCTCAACGGTAATATGCCATGATTTTATAACACATGCTGGAATTGTGAACCGAGCGTGTACACGTTTTTAACTGGGTATGCTTACACCTGAGCAGTTCAAACGTTTCATATATTTTGTACTCTTCTGTCTTATGCCAATGCTGAGTTGCGCACACGCACCCTACGCAAGTAAAGCAGAAACTCCATTTGACATTTCACGACATTGCTGCTGAAAGCCGGAGACTGTGTACCATAAAGCATGATGACAAAATGGTTAAAATGCTGACCCCCGGAGTGAGTTACAGGTGTACCGCACGGCTGTTCGTGCTAAAATCCTGGGCCATAGAGTACCGAACCAGAAACCCCTGCCCTCATGCTGGAACCGTGGTGGATTGCATTTTGTGCAATGCTGGGCTTACAAGGAGCATATCTGTCAGAAGTACAAACATCTGGTTCACAGAATCACACTGGTGCGAAACGTATGTTTCAAGGCCTGTGTCTACCCCAAACTTGTGTGCGAACTCTAAGTCCCAATTACGTTGTTTCAAGGGGCAAAGACATAAGCAGCTCTCGCAACCTGTCGTACCGAATTTGCCGGCAAACGAAACTCACCGTAAGGATTAAGGAGTTTCCCATAGCCTTGCAATTAGATCCGGCAGTGGACATTACCATCATTTCTCGATCATCATAGACGAGATTTGGCAAACCTGCACTGAGACGTACCACCCTGACTTCTCAAAATGCATCCTGCGAACCACTGAGGTTAGACGGTGAATTCATCTGTGACCTTAACTTCGAAGGTCTGAACCATCCTGGAACCAGCTACTTAGTGCCTTGTGTCAACGTTTAGCTCCTTGGCATTGATTGGATTGACAGAGGGAATTTGCTCAATGTAACACTGAATAATGTGTGTTCGGATACGAACGTCATGGTTCCTCATACAGCTATGCCACCTATTCCAAGTAACATCGCTGAACAGTTTCAGGTGAAGGTTGCTTGTGTTTTTTAACTTGAACTGACACATTGTAGCAAGATGTAGGCAAAGCTTGCTCTGATACATGGCGCTCCAACGTTGTTTTCGACCCAGGCACACTTTCCCGTATGCATCACAAGTACTTGCTGAACGTGAGCCTGACCGATTGCAGCAAATTCTTGTGATTCAGCTAATAAGTTGCTTACAATAGGCTGCCCCAATCGTCGTGAGTAAGAAGTCGAACGGTTCTATTCGCTTGCGTGCAGATTTTTCAACTGGTCTGAATGCTGCAATGGAAATCCATCCGTATCAACTTCCAATTCCTGTTTACCTGTCCGCGAAGCTGCATGGTGGTAAATAGTTTGCGGCCCTGGATCTGTCGGAAGATTATTTAAAATTAGAAGTGGAACCTAAAAGCAGCAAGTTGCTCACACTCAATACTACTCGTGGTCTGCACCAATACACTGGCCTGCCGATTGGAGTTAAAACCGCACCCGAAATATTTCAGCAAGTCATGGATGTCCATGTTGACAAGGTCAGTGGATCCGCAGCCTGTCTGGATGGCAGCATCATAATGAGCAACACACATGACAACTTATTTCTATGACTGGATGACGTGAAGACGCGAATCAAGAGTATGGATTCCGTTTACGCGCAGAAAAATAAAAATTCTACTTCAAATCCATTAAGTTCCTGGGCTTCGTGTTTCATGAACGCGGCCGACATCCCGACCCCGAGAATATTGTGGTAATATAGCGACCACGTACAGCAACAGATGTCACAAATCTGAGATAATTCCTCGGAATGGTGCATCACTTCAGCGAGTTCCCGTTAGCTGTACGTCGCCTACGCCAACCCTTGAATCATCTGTTGATGAAATATGACCGAGGGAAATGGTCCACGCAGTGTCAACAGGCATTCAAAAAATTGAAAACTTGGCTTAAAATCAGACCGATGGCTTACTCATTACAAGCGGGAGCTGGATTTTCCCTGGCTACAGTGCTTCGAACTATGGAATCGTTGCAGTCATTTCACACCGCATTCCAGACGGTTCACAAAAAGCGGTGACGCGTGCGGCACGGGCCATGAGCATTTCTGAGCAGGACTACAGCCAAATGGTGAAAGAACCTCTCGTTGTTGTCCTTGCTTTTCAGAAATTCCAAAATATGATTTACGGTCAGCGTTTCACATTAGTGACGGATCACAAACCCTCAGTCGCTACCTTTGGATCCAACAACGGTATTCCGGCGTACACGGCTGCCAAATTCCGAGATGAGCCACCTTGCTCTTGGGATACGAGTTTAACATGTGGTATTCGTCAGCTGGCTCTATTGAGCAAGCGGACGCCCTGTCCAGAGTAATCGATACCAGTCAACGTGAGCCTGCGGATGCTCTTATTGCTTCAATCACAACCGACACGGATACCAGCCACAAGATACGCGATGCCGTGAATACCTTAACAGTAAACGCAATAATGGCTCAGCAAGCCACGAACCAAAACGCATTGCTACAGGTATTATTGACTTATACGAGACAAGGCTGGCCAAAGCAATGCCTCGACGAATCCCTTGTGCAGTGTTATGCGCAACGCGGAGCTTTGACCGAAGTCGATGCCTGTCTGTTTTTCGCGGATCGCCTTGTCATTCCCGAAGTACTCAGGCAAAGTGTGCTGAGGCAGTTGCATAAGGGCTACCCAGGAATCGCCCGCATGAAAGCACTTACGCGCAGTTACGCGTTTTGGCCCACGATGGATAGTCAAACAGAAGACATTGGAAGATCCTGTTCTAAATGCTGCAGTGCTTCCAAGTTACCGATGCGGACAACATAGCATTGTTGGCCGAATCCCGAATCACCCTTGAACGGGCTACAATTAGATATTGTAGGACCAGTTAAGGGAAATTATTTCCTCATACTTGTTGACTCATACAGTATGTGATCTGAGGTTATTGTGATGCAAACCACATCCGCAATCGGCACTATCCTTCCGCTGAAGCATGTTTCAGTCCGTTTAGTCTGTCAGAAACAATCGCATATGATAACGGATCACGGTTCATATCGTGTCAATTCGCTGCGTTGCGCACACAATGAAATCCAACACTTGAGGACTGCACCAAACCATCCCCGATTCAATGGGCAAGAAGAAAAGTATATCGATACCCTAAAACGTGAATGTTTAAATCGGTGGGCGACGTAATGCCGGATGAAAGATTGGAAAGTGCCTTGTTGTATTATCGAGTAACTCCGAATCACAGTGCACCAGGTGAGAAGGCCTACCATGAAGCCCTCATGGGCCGAAGCCTGTGAACCACCTTAGATCTGATGGCTCCAAAACGTCCATCGATAAGTCGTACGAATTCAGACATGGATAGCCAGTAAAACAGACGGTCGGGAGCACGGCGCATTTTTAAAGTTGGAAATGCAGCGTTTGCTGGCTCTCGTCGAGGACATCGAATAAGCTGGATGCCAGGTCAAGTCGTGGGACGACATGGTAACGTGACGTACAATCTGCGGGTTGGTGGGCAAGTATTGATTGGTCATACCAACCAACTGCGACTGCGGTTTGCAAGGATCCCAGAGCCACGTGACCCCAAAGGTTATGATTTTAATGAATTGTTATAATCTGCACCCAAGCAACTCAACCGGACAGGATACGGAACTCGCGGAACGTACTGGAAAAGAGCACCGACCAATGCCACAACGGGTACGAAGATGCGTGAAACACTTGCAGGTCGATCCTCGAAGGAAAACATATACAACTACCGGTCTAACTTTTTCAACAAGGGGGAGGTGTTAGGTCGCTCATAGTCTGCACCAATGGAAAGTGCGCTGTCTGAGAATCAAGTCGAGTTGGCTCCTATGCTTCAGACTAAATCTTGTAACTCGCAATAAAAACAGACCTTCACACGGATCAAAATGAATTGCGCAGAGAAAGGAAACAAATTGACTTGTTTTGGTAGGTAAGTGCGCGACTTTTCCAAGTAACCGTGTGCCTTGTATCAGAACAGTCTCAGTTATAACCAGACCAGTGCGTTCTGTGTTGCAGAAAAGTTCGTTACTTTCGCATGTTTCCTACCACTCACCCGTCCCGTGATTATTTGAGAATGAAAAATTCCACCTATCACACAGAATGATTTGGACTATGTCGGTGTGTTTTCATTGTCCACGTCGGCTCGTTCTTTGTCCTGCAAATATAGTTTCCGTCCGGTGGACTGCCTGCTGCTTCGCGTGGTGCAATCTAAGAGGATGCTAAGTCGAACCCCTGAGGATTTAAAATGTCGCCTTACAAGCAGGCTTATTTGAGCATTGCAGGCGCTTGTATTTTAAACGGTGTCCGGTAATCTACAACAGGGACTAGATTCTTAACGCTGAGCAGACGTATTTACAACATCCTTAAACGGCAAAACTGCTCTGGAAAATATCACGATTCTCCAGACAATGTTTTCTTTAACTTGTCTTTTGGTCTTTAACGACGTGGACCTGTAGCTCGAAGTTGCCAAGATTAAGGAGTGCATCAAATATTGCCTTGCCCCGTGTTACCAGATTGAATAGACATTTTTAATAGCAGATAGATTTTTCTCTCGACTATTAAACCGACGTCGAAAGATTAAAGGCTGGGCCTGCATGTTCAAGTAGGCTACTTGTGTAAAAAGCCTAACCACTGCAGATAAATCCAAGAAGAACGCCTAAACCAATTATACGTCAAAATGTTCTAGGTCTGCATAACTGTCACGATCTGTGCGGGCTTCTGAGGCAGCCATGTGGCAAAAGCCGTTTCAACCAGGGAGGCCAAGTTGATGAGGGTAAACTAAAATCGATGCTTAATGCCGCCTTAATAAGCTCACCTACTTTGCCCTCCTTCATTAGCTCAATTCCAGTCGCGCCCTTCGAGCAAAGCAACGTCATCAAGGAACTCAAAAGCATAAACGCAATCAAAGCTTTTGATTCGGATGCTCGCTCCTCAGTAGCCTTAAATGTGTCTGCTAATCTTCCTACACTGTCTCTAACAGACTTGTTTAACAAATGCCTAAATACCAGTGGGAACACGGACGTTTGGTGAACGGACAGCATCACTCCAGTATCAAAAACAAGTTCTCAAATGTATCGCCTAATTGCATGTACACATGTGAACTTAAAGGTTTTTGCAAGTGGATGTATTAGCCGCGCCTGAAGATGATGTCTACCAGTTCGCGTAGACCCAGCGCTCCACACTGGATGCAGTGGCATATGTTGTTTATGCTATATCCTCTGCATCTGATAAATGTACTCCCTACGGCTTCTCTTCTTGCATTATTCAAATGTCATTGGAAGCGTGTCATCCAAAAATGTAGTTCACACGGTCGTGTGTAATCTGTTATGGGACTACTGTACGGCTTGCACTCACTTCACCAAGTTGAACGGTAAGAAATCCTCTGTCCTCCTTGCCGACTGTGGTATTCTACAGAGCGCGATCCTATTACCTTTGCCATTTTCTTTGTAGGTTGAACATCACCCTATGCAAACCACAGTTGTAGGGTGTAAGTATGCTGCTGACATTATGCGGGGCTTATGTCCTTCCCTAACCAGGATTCATCATCACTTTAACGAGGGTTGGATGATCTGGTGAAACGGTCTACATCCAGATCACTCACGCTTATTGCTTCTGGCTGCAAAGATTCAATAATCTTTTCCGCGTGGCCTTAGGTCACAGTACATTATGCGTTTTGCCCTCAGTTACGGTGAATAAAAATCCTATACCCATCTCTTCCACTGTCAATTATCTCGCTGGCTTTTTTCCCAGAACGTCTTTTGGTCTATGCAAGTCTGTAAAACTTCTCAAAAAGTCGGAAAACGTCCATTTTTGGCCCACCGACTTACGGTGCTTTTAGTATCTCGTACTTTATTGTTCGTGTTTGGGACTGTCAGTTTACCTGGACCGCTTCAGAACGACTACATCTTGTTGGTACGATCTACAAAACACACTTCTAGACGCAGCGGCTTGTACAGAGATTCGGTAATTGAGTTGGTCATTTCTAGATAGCTTGATGCCTGCAAGGTATTTTAATCTGAGCTACTAACTGACCGATTAAATCCCTTGCACAATGCCCTTACTGAAACGCTCCCTTTTGCTTCTACATGTTCAAACTTCAGAACTTTATCCTTCCACTCTTCCTAGTATCGTAAAACTGTTTTTCCTTATCATTTCCGTTTGCTGGTTGACAGCAAATTTCACAAACCTCCTGAGCGAGCGCTTGTTGTTCTAACAGTTTTGCTTTTTCCCACTTTCTACCCATGCCTGTATATTGATGTTACCATCCATTTGTCCGCAGTGGTGGTGGAAATACTGAAACGGTATCCATTAAGGCTCTTAAAGCTTACTTTGAGTTGACATGAAAAAACATATCGCAGGTTTTATCTTAGAGCGTACTTTATATATCCATAAGTAGATGCCATCCATATCAGTAGGCTAGTGAAGCTGGCCGCTACTAATAAAGTAATGAATATTGTAAAAGTCAGCAAACTAATTGTGTGGAAATATTTATTTGCGTTTGTGTTGATGGGACCTTAACTACTCTGGTTCTGTAATTTAATCTTGCTCATGTAGGAGGAATTATTGTGCCTCATTCAATAGTACACACCACTGCGCATCACTTTGCTTTATTGCCGGTTTTTTCTTTCAAATCTCTTAGTGTGAAATGAGTGCCAGCTTTGTTTATCAAGGTGACAAGGTTAAATAGGACGGCGCAGTCACATCAGCTATTACCTGGGTGGTTTTGCTGATAAGCTATTCTTGTACACTAAGCAAAGAATGAAATGTAAACAGAGAGTTGGGTTGTACGCAAAGGCTGCAGTTGGTTCTTCGCTTGCACTGCGCGGGACACATGGTAGGTTTTGGATGCAGTTAAATATAAATTATGCACGGACGGCCAAGGTAAGATGGCGCAAAAATGAAATTTTTCTGGTGCTCAAGCGAGCCAGGTTGACAGGAGGCCCTCTGTTGCTGATTAGCATCTATACCAATGAAATTGAATTTGAACATGCGAGTTGTACTAGCAAAAGCGAATAAAAATGACCTTGTTTTCATGATGTCGGTCCACTTAGGTTTCTAATAAATAAACACAGAAAAAATAAAACCATATTCTTGGATAGCTGGGGGCAAGCCAAACCGAGCAGAAACAAACCCGTATAAGCACTGATGTTGCGCCAACTTCAGTATTGATTACAAGCAGGAACGTGAAAATATAAAGTGAGCTTGTGAGAATAAGCATAGTTAGCACTGTGTGGATAACGAAGGACCGCATATGCTTTAATAATACTTACATACAGATGTATGAGCGTATGCATCTGAAGTAGTGCTGTTGAAGTAGGCAGACTTGTTAGTGTGATGCAAACGGCAGTGGCTTTATTCGGTGGGGATGCACATACGCCAATTCGTAGTATTGTTAGACAGACCTTGGTGGCTTTTACAAGGAAAATGCCTTCCAGGCAAAAACACACCGCATCCTGGAACACGGCCATCATTAAATAAATAAATAAATAAAAAATTTATTCTTGACGAAACGAGACACACCAGCACAGACATGATCAATTTGCTGATAGGGCCATAGAAACGCTAGAGCTGGTGTACACACACAACAAAGATACATGTTGGCAAAATATAGAGCTTGATAATTGCACGTAATTTTACACAGATACAATGGGGGCATGAAGAGTTTGAGCAGTGTCGTCAGCGAGTAAGTTGGAGTCGAAGGGCTGTACGACCACTAAAGTGTTTCTGTTATGGAAGTTCTGGGTTCGGGTTTGAAGGGTACCGGGGATTGATCACTGTTTTTAAATAGGTTTAGGTGTCCGATAGTGATTGATAAACACGTGTTCGCAAATGTGGGGTAATGAGATCATTCATCGTGTGATGCAGTTGACAGTGACTCTATTTCGGTGGTGAGTCACGTCCACCACGTCACAGTGCCGGTAAGCAGACATTTGTGGCTTTTTATGGAGAAAACGCTTGCCAAGCGATAACCCACCAAGTCCTGGAGCACTGCCGTTGACCACAATGTATAGAACATTGAATTACTAACGATTTCGTAGGACCGATATTCTGAACAGCTAATCGCAGTCACGGTTCACCCGATTATGCTTTGGCTCAGCGGAAGGCTTAGTCAGGATTCATCAGGAATGGTTGTGGACAGCGGTACTGTTCGGAGTTAAGCTGGGTAGATTGAGGTGCTGCGTTTTTCAGGTATGGAGCTCAAATCATAAGCAATATCCTTGTCTGTGCACATAACCCGCGGTCCAGATGTGCGTCGCTGATAGGTCCGCGGGAGATAACCATTGCAGCTTAGTGGGCCGCGTGCATGGAGAGGATGTTTTGAACGTTCGAGGAGCTTGCTGTGGTCTTGTGAATCAGGTATGGCCAAACGTAGTAGTATAGACCACAGACAATATACATCCGGGAGGTATCAAATCTTTATACCACACTGCCGAGGTGGGTGAAGCAGCAGGAAGAAGTAATCCACTGGCGAGGTGGACGGAGCATAGCGCCATGGGATCGCAAGTAAGTTAAACACTTGCAGGAAGGTAAAAAAAATTTCAGATGTGCCATGCAGGCTAAAAAGCAAGCCGTTCAGGAGGTTATCCACTGGCTAAGTGGAGGGCGCATAAAGCCATGTCATTGCAAGTATGTTGGTCATTTGCAGGGGGCTAAAGCAATTTGGGTTAGGTTCCGTAGGTAATGATGATTTGAACCCATTTGTTCAAACAGTGAAGTTACGGATCGAAAAGCGTCCATAATAGATAGGCCTGGATTTGATGGCAAACCACACTGGCGTGGTGGGTAACGTGTTGATCGGATACTGACGCAAAGCATAGGAGGGACCTGCCACAAAAAATAATCCACTGGCTAGGTGGACGGAACATAAGGCCATGACATCGCAAGTAAGCTGAACACTTGCAGGCAGATAAAGCTTTCTTGAGGTGCTTTTTCGACGGTGAAACTGATTGGAACGCAATTGTTTAAACCGCTAGATGATACATATCAATTGGACAGGTTGCCCAAGGTGGTGGTACGAGCTGTCTATGTATGTCTATAGGTCATGTTTATAGGTACTACCCTTCAGGTAAGTTTATTCAGTAATTTCTATGCAGGTCGCGCAGGGGGAGAGGGAAGAAAAGGTCACAGAAAAGAAGGACTTCGAACGTAAAGAAAGGAGTAAGGAGAGCCGGCGTCCTCAAGCCTTGCCAAACATTTTACCTCATTTTATATGTGTATCTATAAACTATGGCGTCATCTGTTTGTATGTGCCTTCTAATATTGGGGATGAAAATAAAATGCAGTCAGTTCAGAAACTAAGTTTCATGAGATGTGGAGTAGTGCATCAAAGGAACGAAGGTGCAGTACACAGTTGTGACAGAAGCCTCACATTTGGGTGGTGAGTAATCAGACTAAAAGCTGCAGCAATAGAACCGTAAAGTTGCCAGAAGAGCAATTGAGAAAACTGTGAAATAAAATAGAACAGCGGTGTCTCAACAGACTAAGTGCGCCCCCGATGGCTGAGCTCTGCGGTGTCACAGGTAAGTCACATGGATAGTGATAACCAAAAGGATAGATTCGGGATGTAGTACATAGAAGAAGCAGACCTTGTTTAAGTGAGAACTGGACACGCATGCCAAGCTGTCAATAGAAAAGAATAGCGTCGATTTATATAAACTAAGTCCGTAGTTAAGATGAGAAGGAAAGGAGGATACTGCGATGCTATATTCCTGTAAAGCTGTAAAGATATGGATGCGGTGCCAAGTAAAAAGTGCAGAGCTACATTGTAAAAGATGAGTAGCTGCTGCACCGTAGGTAGGTGGTGCCCAGGAGGAGAGGGAAGCCAGAGCAAATATGTAGCAAAAATTGTAGGAATATACGAATATAGGCGAGATGAAAAGAGAAACATCAACGGTGTTGTGGATAGTAGGGTAACAGTTAAAGAAAAAGCGATGGAGCATCAGAGGTAGGTGGTCCATAGGTGGATAGGAAAGCAAGCGTCGAAAGAAAAGTAATGAAGTAGGACGAGATAAGGTTTTAGATAGGCATTATAGCCATGTACTTGAAGTGTTAAGCACAAAAGTGCGGAGATACGGTGAGAAAGATAAGTCGTTGGAGGACTGTAGAAAGGTAGTGCCTAGGAGGACTGGGAGCCAGAGTCAAATAGGTAAGGAAAGTGGTAGGAATATTTAATAAATGGAAGCTGGATTAAAAGAGTATGTTTAATGGTGTTTTCTTCATAGGGTAACAATAAGGATAAAAGTGGTAAACATGGCCTGCTACTTGAGGTCCTGCGCATCAAAGTGCGGAGCTAGAGTGGGGAAGATTAGTTGGTGGATCGCCAGATGTAGATGGCACATAAGTGGAGAGGAAAGCCATGGTTAAGGAGATAAGTGAAGATGTAGCAGGAGATATGGTTATAGGTATGCACCACAGCCATGAAGTCATGCGCACAAAAGTGCGGAGCGACATTGTGAGAGATAAGTCATTGGTGGACTGTGGATAGGTGGTGCCTAGTAGGAGGGAAAAGCCAAAGCCAAACATGTAATAGAATTGGTAGGAGTATGCGATAACTGGAAGCGAGATGTAGAGAGAATACGGAAGGGTATTGTGGTTCATAGAGGAACAGTTATAGAAACAACGGTGTCAGCTTTACGATAAGGATATAAGTGGGAAACATAGCATGCTAGTTGAGGTTCTACATACCAAAGTTCGGAGCTACAGTGTAAAAGATCGGCAGGTGGAGCATCAGAAGTGGGTGGTCCATAGGTGGACAGGAAAGGCCAGCTCAGAAAGATAGGTGAAGAAGTAGGACGAGATATGGTTATCGATAGTCAGCATAGCCACATATTTGACGTCTTACGCACAAAAGTGCGGAGCTACAGTGTGAAAGGTAATTCGGTGGAGCATCATAGGCAGGTAGTCCATAACGGGAGAGGAGAGGGGTCCTATGCGAATAATTCGGAGCTGCGGTGTGGAAGGTGAATTAATGAAGCGTCAGTGGTAATAGGTCCATAGGTTGACAGGAAGGCCAGTTTCAGGGAGATAAGTAAAGAAGCAGAGCGAGTTGAGTTTATAAGTATGCATCATAGCTATATACTTGAAGTCTTACGCACAAAAGTGCGGAGCTACAGTAAGAGAGAAAAGTTGTTGAAGGTAGGTTGAGCCAACCATCACTAGCAAGGCTGCATCCTGCCTGAGCTATCTCGTAGCTATTCGCAGTCACGCTGCATCCAGTATCTTACGTTGGCTGTCGAAGTGGCTTAGTTACGATCCTCCGTGGATCGTTGAGCGCAGCGACACTGTCGAGGATGGTCTGCCTTTAATGGGACTGGAGCGGGAGCCTCCTGACTGGGAAGGGGAACAGGATGGTAGACGTATAACTCAGATATAGCTAAGTAGATCGGGCCAAGAGAGGATAGGTGGAGGGCTAGATTCTTCGGGCTTGAGTATTTGGCTCTTACAGTGATCATTTTATCTATCATCTGGAATATAATTATCTAAATGATTTGGTGGTAGATATCCCGATTACCATTGGAAACGGCGGAGTGAACAAGTGAGTACTTAGGCTAAATGGACCGCATCAAGTAAGGCTAACTAGCAACTGACTGTTGCGAAGGTTCAGAGAAGTACATATATGGCTGGCATTTAGATGATTTTTTTGGACCATACTTATGTTAACCTTATGTGCAGTATGCGTACCGCCAATACCAGTAGTCACTAACATCCTATATTGGCTTAGATTTGGCAGGACGTCTTTACTATGCGCAACCCAACGGTCATAAGCCTACTATATTTCACGGACGCTGTGGTCTAAGCATTTGAAAAGTGTTAAAGGTTACGTCTTAATAATGATGAATGAATGTGTAGGTAAGATGTAAGGACTGAAGCTTCCCTGCCCAGTTGGATTCGCTATTGCCTTGCGAAATAGTATTTGAGGAGTGCCAACGGATTTGCGTAGTTGTTAGTAAGCATGATTGGCTTTAACATTGGTTAAGCTTTATGCGCACTGACAAGTTCACCGTTAAAAAAGCCGCAGTGTTAGAAATCCCCGTTGGTTCTTGAAGCATTTGCACCAAAGCTTCAGTGGGAGGACCAAAGTAATTCAAAAGAAAATCATTAATGGCTACATACGTCATGTCAGCGGTTTTTTAATCTAAGCACCTGTAAGACGCGTGTGACTAGTCCGATTGCTATTTCCTGGATGTTGTGTCTGTGGTAACGGGTATGATAAAACTAGAGAGACAATACATAAGTGTTAACATATCGATAACCACTTGCACGTTGCTGACGTGGTGGCTCCCACGCTTATCGAAGTGCAGTCTTTAGGGCGAAGCTTCCGTAGGAAACATCAAAACTGGCCAAAAACGTCAGGGATGACGAAAATTATCTTGTACCCTTAGTTCCGTTCTTAAAACCTACATATAAGGGCGGCGGGTCTCGTTAAATTCTCTAAGGTGCCAAGACGATAACGACAAAGAATTGAATAAGTTGTAAGCTCAAGGTGCTTAGAAGTCAAGCAATACAGCATAGGTGTCCTCAAACTATATCGGGACCAGCCGCGGCGAAGTGGTCTTGTTGCTCGCAAATATTGAAGATGCCATGTATATTGACTGGTCAGCCAAACAACCTTCCAGTGATGCCAGGTGGGTTTCCCGGGTTTAACCCTTTCCAGCAGATCTCTCGGCGTCCGTGTTCTACGAAGTTGTGGGTTTTCTCCTGGCAAGAGTTCTTCCTATAAATTCCAAATGTCTGCCCGACAACCTTGTGACGTGGCATTCGTGCACAAATGAATACATAAATAAATAGTTTATTCTCGTCATTGCGAGGCACACCATCAATGGCGTGATCATGGTATTACAGACATGTATGATCGGCAATAGCACAACTTGGTACATTTTGACCAATAGCATAGGAGTTTATGTGTGTGTTGAGATGTAGAACTATTTTTAACAACGTATTGGGAAGGGGACATGTTGTGTGAGTAGGTAAATATGACTGTGTGTGCTTTTGTTCGTTGTGTCCGCCATCACAGGAGGAAATCAATAGAACGCTTTGAATAGGATGACGTTCGTGATGTGTGGATGCTCCTCCGGAATAGGGAAGGCACAGCGACTTTATTTAGTAGCGAGTCACATCCGCTACGTCGCAGTGTTGTTAGACGGATACTTGTGGGTTTTATAGGAAGAAAGCTTGCCAGGCAAAATCTCATCACATTCTAGAACACTGCCGCTGTACCATTTGCTGGAACGGGATTTACCCGAACCACCCAGCTGGAACCACGACGAGGTTGTTTGGAGAATCTTTTCCGACCCACGGACTCCAGTCTTCTACTCACAAATTGCTGAAACTACCAATCCTTCAAAGATTGTAGCAGCATAAGTACTAGCGCAAACTACATGACTACATACACGCATGCAAGTACATAACCCTACAAACACACTGGTACGGCAAAAATATCAGATGTTTACGCATGCTTGAGGACACATGGTTATGGCAGATGATCTTGCCTGTAAAGGCCATCTTCGCCTTATCAAGAATAAGAGCTTGATGCATTTATTTATTTACATAGGGATCATGGTATATTTATTCTGCTTGCCTGCAAGGTTTGGATTTCTAATAGTCTGGAAGGCAACCTGCTCCATATGTTTACGTACACAGCAAAGAAGAAACGACATCGCTGTCAGTTATTTTCCACTAGCGGAGTAATAGCTTGGCACTAGTTTCGGAGTTTATGTTCACGCTGCGCAGCTTAGTTTAACATACTTGATAATACTGCGCAGCATTTTACAATTTAACCTACGTAAGGAGCACTGGTTAAGGATATTCGTCTTTGCCATGGGGGCTGCATTTTAACGTATTTGCGATTTGTTGATAACACAAAGTTTGATGCGCCGGAGTGAACAGCTCCGTAAATCGCGGCTGGGCTTTTGCGAGCAGACCACGGTCGATTACCGCATATTAAAAAGCAGTGATACACATAAGAAATGACGTGGCTTTTAGAAAGTTGTAGCCTTGTATATGCATTGTTTATGTAACATCGTACGTGTAAGGATAATCTTCTTACTCTTGCCTTTTGCTTATGAATTTGCTTTGCATATGTTAGTTTCATAAGGTAGTGCAAGCCGTGGTCTATTGCTATTATCTTCTGTTGGACAGCATTGCCTTTTAAAGTTTGGGACCCAGTTGGTATAGAAAGGTTGTGGGTCACTAGTTGTTTGAGCGGAGAACATCATCTGCAGTGATGGCACCACATTTCAATACATTAAGGTCCTCATCGTTTCTACCAATTGCGGATCTTTCCTTGTTAAGTGAAAAAAGGTACACAGCTAGGTCATCAATGAAGAGATAGGTGCAACCATGCTGCGGACTGCTGTCGAGGGCATTGCTATAAATCAAAAACATGGTAGCGCCAAGCACGCTAGTTGCACCACGCACTCGAAGCAGGGGTTGGATTGGACAGAGTTCGCTCCCACTTAAAAGTGCGTGCGTCCGGCTAGATAAGAACACAACCAATCTAATAGAGGCCTGTGTGCCAGGTAAGCCTTTACCTTATGAATAAAACGCGTGTGTGTACCCCGGCGAAATCACTTTGCTTAACAAGGTAGAGATAGCAACTGACAGGTTAGAGTCAACGGCATAGAGGGCCTAAATTGCGGAAGTCCAACTGGCAGGTAGCACAAGGCCGAGCGCTTAGCAATCCGTGCTGTGATCCATATTTTGCCCGCCTGCATAAGACACTTAGACGTGTTCGTATCGTCAACTTCGCCGTCACACGCAAAAAATAGAGGTGTGGTTAATTAGGCGCTATTTACCAATTTTCTGTAGGTTTCAACACTTGCCTTGGCAAAATGCTGAAATGTGTCCAAGCATTCTGGGATTGACCAACCTGCATTTATAAATTAATGAGTTTCAAACGAAGAATAGGGATAGCCTCGCCCCTATACTTATTTAATATGGGTGGTTTTCCTTATGGACCACGATTCGAGGATGACTAGACGGTTGACAGCGAAGAACAGAAACTGCTTAGGTCAAAATATAAAAATGACATGGACTGGCTACCGGATGCTTGCAGCGTTCAACATGTAGAATTTATTTCTAAACACTGCGTTTCTTTAAAGTGTGAGCTGAACGCCTTCCATATAGTTCACGTATCATTGGACTTGTTATTGGGCCTAAGCTTTAGGGTCGAGATCTCTCGTCCGTTGTTAGAGGTCCGCGAGCGCAGCAGCAAGCTGGGTTACACAGTGTTGTTTGCACTCTTTAGTGCGGCACCTATTTAGTTGGTGGGCTTCTGCACAAATCTAGAAAAAAGTTCGTTCGTAAATTCATTGTCTCTCATAATGTGGGAAAACCTGAATGTATTTTGTTGGGTCGACCAAGCTGCCGCCTTCGGTTATGCAGCTTATGTTGGTTAACTTTAAATGAGTGCTAAAATAAAGGCGACAGGGAAGCTAGCAAGTCGAGGCAGTAAACTGTTTCCTCCTAAATCAGTCCAGTTGGCCCATCCACGAACGCAGATAAAAAGAATTCATCCCAATTTCTCGCTCTGACGTGTATGGCACAGGCTGATCAGTTAACGATTTGGGTCAGGCGATAGACTACGTTTGCATTTGTTTCTGTGGAATAGGCATAAGATCGCTTTCAGCGAACCGGGCAATGCACTAATCGTTACTGTCTAGCCGGGAACTCCTAGCCAACTGACATGGGTTGATGGAATGTAACGAGTAAGTAGCAATTCAGGAATATGTTTCGCCTGGGTTGGAGCAGATACATTTTGAGTACAACTGCCCAAATTGATTTTTACAAATAGACCTGCATACTTCGTTGTTGTAGCAGGCGGAAAATATTTTAATTTAGGCAGGGTTAAAAGCTCTTGTAACTGATTTGTATTCGCACCAAAGATTGACGACTGTGCAAAAGTAATCAAAAGTGTGTTGTCATTGTTAGTTGAGGTAGCGGGTGGCCTATAAACACTATAAAATGGCGCCGTTGATCCCAGGATAGCAGCCGTTATCCATACTGAGTCCATTGCTTCAGCTGCCTACGCGATTTCGGAATCTATTGCTAAGCAATTATTTTTAATATAAATCGCGCTCCTGCCACCTTGTTTATGTACACGTGATAGCATAAACAGCTATAATTCGGAAGTGAGTAGGCCTGTTCTGAATTATGAAGAAAAACTGGGTATTCGCGACGAATATTGCAGCAAGGTAGGCGAGGACGGATAGGGGAAGCAGGTTGTGTACATTATCGTTTAGGGACGTGGCATCTATAGGTATGAGTGAGAAAGAACACGAGTTCTACTAGCATAACATATAACTCATTGAAGGCATTGATAGTTACTTCTCTTACTGCAGTAGTTGTAGGAAGGGAGTGAGAGGATATTGCTGTGGGTAGTTTAGCGCTGCGGTGTTTGATGCCTGAATGAACCTGCATTGGCGCATCCCCACTCAGCGTAACAATGAGCGGGTTGCAGGGTAGGAAGCAGTGGATTATTTGGCCTAGGTATCTGAACTGGCGGCATAAGTCCGAAGGAGGTAGCAGGGGCGAAGAAGCCGGGATGTGCGTGAAGTTGAATGGAGCTGTGTAAATGGTCTAACGTAGTGCTCGCCGTAGACGAATTGTTTGCGGTGGCGGTGCGCGGGACCGTTTCGCCACTATCTTGGCTGGGGTTTTGCGAAGTCCTTCTTGCTGGACCAAAATACAAGTGACCTAACTTGGCATTATTGCGGAATTGTACATAGCTCGATCTTACAAAGCCCAGGAATATTATCTCTAGTACTTATTTTGACTGCTGCTGGGAATTTGCTGGAAATTTTAGCCCACCTCGCAACCTGTACTGAGTGTTCCGCAATACAGTTAACTGCGACGATTTTGAGCTTAAATACGCCTGTCGATATACTATCCGGAACCAGAAACGCAGTTGCGCTGAACGCCACATTGCCCCAACGAGTTTGCGGAGGCTGCTTGTGCACAGAACTTGATATGTTAAAGGTACGCGTAGGCAAAATAACCAATAAAAGTGCACGCCTAAGTCTTTCCTTCTTGAGTCCGTTTGCCATTAGGCATCTTTGTAGCCCTAGCCGCGGTGCTGCCTAAGATACCATATGTCGTTGGGCGCTTTTGGTGGGATGTGTTTGGCTGGCGTAGCCTAACATTGGTTTTATTATAAAGATTCGTCGCATCATAAGTTACGCTTCTGTTCGGTGGTTTGAAAGTAAGCTGGCTCAACATTGCCGCGTTGCAAGGTTGTCCACGGTGAGTTATGAGCCTACGCAAAACTGCCACATCCTTTACATTCAATCTAAAGGGGACAGCAAAGTTAGTTCCACTCTTGATCAGCCGTAGAAGCAGCAAAGCGTTCCTGAAATGTCATTAACCGCGCGAATTGCACGGCAGGTTTCCAGGACATTGTGGGATTTTGCCTAACCGGTGTCTACTCTACAAAAAGCCGCAAAAATCTGATTAGGAACACCTCGACGTAGCGGATGTGACTCGCCACTCAGTAACGTCACTGCCCCTACCACCCACTGGCAAGCTGACCGTACAAAATTACACAAATACTGTACATAAATATACTCTCATACGACTACACATATATGTTTGCTCAGTAACGTGCCTCTACTATTAAAACGCCATAACCGATGGCCCTTATGCTTTGCTCACCCGACCCGCACGGTTTACACATCCTCATCGGACAAGTTCCTGAACAACATGCCCCACTCCAATATACTCTGTAATTTTGATAATTACAGCTCGTACTCTGCGAGGAGAAACGTTATTTAAGCTTTGAATCCTTTTGGCCTTTACTACTGCTTTACTCGTATTACGCTTGCCTTGAACCTGCTCTAACAGCCATGATGTACAACATTTCACTATGCTGAACATGCTTAAACTTCTTGCAGCGCCTTGTCGAAAATGCATACTTATTTATTTATTCATAACTGCTTCTACATATATATCGTCTGGAACATTGAACATTAGTGCGCTCCACGATCCATTCACGCGAGCAGCATTATTTAGTGTTCGGACTTCTGTGTTTGGTATTTTCAAATCGCGTGTCGTTGACACCAGCGTCTCAGGTGAATGCTGTAGTGTGGTCCATCCAGGCAGTCTTTTGTCGCCGCGGCTATGGTCTCTGAATAGAGATTACGCAGGGCTCACTTCAATCGTCGTCGAATATTCCTGTCATGTCCGTGTCAGCTCGGCTGTTTAAAACTGGTGGTACTGTTTCCTTAACCATCGTCGCTTCCGGTATGGCGGGTCGAGTTTTGTCAGCCGTTGAGCGGTTAGTATTAACTGAGGCGTTGTCTGCAGTGTTCGGTTGATCTGGCTGACGAACTCTATGTTTATTGTGGATTCATGAATGGCACTGATCTTGGGATTTTCAAATTCCTTCAATGAATCAAGCAATCCATTATCCATATCAGACAGGATATCTAGATCCACAGTAGGTGAGCCACTTAGATTCCCAGGTGCAGGACAGTTGGCACAGATCGTTTGGACACATCTGCTCTGTGCGAAGCACTCTTTTCGTCTAGAGTAATCGCGTTGCTAACCCATTCTCTCTGGAAAGAGATTTACGTCAACAAACGTTGTGCGTGTTCTAAATTCACTTTAATAATAGAGCACCTTGCAAGCCGATCTATAGTTATCGAACTAGACTTAAAGGAAGCTCCGATAATTCAAAACCCTTTTCCTCACGTGTGCAACACGACAGTTTGCGTTGCAAGGCACAGACACATCTTTATTTTGTCAATAGGTTACACTTTCATACAGTCTGGTACATAACACACGAATACCTAATTGAGAGCTTGTAGCAGATTCATCACATTGGTGCAAATCGTTTGTCGGAGCCACCAAGCCAACTCCGTATGCTTGACCTCTATATGTCCTCAAGATGAATCATAGTCACTGTACCAACGATACTAAGCATAAACTAAGTACGTCGTACGAAACTAAACTAGACACTACGAACAGATAAACCTAGACTTAACGCACGGCCTGGGCAGAAGAATAAAACAAATTATCCTGTAACCGTGGTTCTATAAGGCATAGTAAATACAGTACATGACTTACGAATAGGTTTTGCAATCGTAGTGCAAATGGGCAGAAACTGTACAGCGTGGGGCGGAGGGAGTATTTGGGCAGTGTCACAGTAACATAATAATACGAATGACCTTAAAACCTCAAGGATGTGTCAGTGATAGAGTGTAAGAAATAAATATGCGATATGTTAACCGCTTGTAAAACAAAGAAAAGCAGTGTAAATGTGCAAGATAATCAGGGAAAAGAGATACCGTGTCCTCATGTAAGCAATCCAGTTTGGCGGATACATCGAAATTCCATTTGGACTTTACAGTCTCTATGACAGCTAGCCTAGCAGTAAGTGGGTCTAATGTGTTGAAGAGCACTTTGGTCCTCACCGCGTCATTTTGTTTAAGCCACTCGTCCCACTCGCACATCACCTGGCATGTTTGTTGTCAATCTGATGATTTCGCCTCGCATTGTCTCACTTGTCCTTGCTTTTTCCTAACATCGCCTGGACCATTAGGGCTTAAAAGCCTGGGTTACAGCACATTCATATGCATGCAGCCTGGGATTAGCTCAGTAACGGCTGATTCATCACACCTTTCGTCGCATTGACCCCTGTACGAGACTTTTCCTAAACTTTTCTCATATTTTGTGACCTGTAGCACTGTTTGCCTCTTTAAATGTCACCCCACATCTGTTGGGCCGGATAGGCTCTTTCAGCCTAATTTAGTCTCGTCTAAGTTGTATCGCGAGTTTGCTTACAAATTTTGGGCGAATGAAGTTTAGCAATTCAAGTTTCTCCCTTCCACTGAGCTTTTTATCTTCCCCTGCTTTGATTGCTGCAGCTCCCCACTTTTACCCTAAAACCATTAATGCTGCGATACGCTTACCCCACTCTCACCTTACCTGGCTTGCTTTGTGCCAGCCTGATGCGTTTGTCTCGCATTGCCTCACCTGTCTTTGCTGTTTCCTTACCTCGTTTATTAAGTTGGGGCTTAAAGCCCTGGTCTACAGCAGATCATCTCGTTAAAAATATTCTAGCATTTTTAACCGTAACCAAGCCTTAAATTAACGGTATGACCTGATTTTCTTACCTTGATATTGCTCTGAACCCATTAGGCTCCGTCCCTAGCTACATGACACCACTCATTTTCTTTTTTATTGTCTTGTGCTCCTTCCTAGAATGCTGTTGCCGACATTGAGTTTCAACACTGTTTGCAACTTTTGTTGCGCATTTTAAGTTTGGTGTGGTAACTTGTCGGTCTTTCCTATTACTTTGGTATAGACACCAACCACATTGAAACGTAATTTCTGGGCAACTAGTACCTAAACATTCATCCCATTTCTAGGCTTTCCTGTTAAGTTACTCCTTTTTAGTTTGCTTGTCCCCGTCTTCTCTTTGTCCTCATTCATCCTCCCGTTCCTGCTGCCAGTTATTAAGCAACCTTCGCCCGCATTGATAATTAAGATGGTCGCAGAACACAAATTTCCAAATATGTTCATTGCTCTTCATATATATAACTTTTACCATGTTGTAACCCATAAGACGTTTTGATTCACACCACAAGCTGACGCCGGTTACCTTGGTTGTCTCTGCTGCTCTCCTTTTCTTTACTTTTCTCTTTCTTTCACGAGGGTGGAAGATATCAACAAAAACTCATCAAGGATCGCACCTGTCCTGTTCGTCTGCGACCGAATAAAACTACAAAGACAAAAGTGGATCAACTCAGATCTTCAATATACTCACTCCCACCCTGGTCTAATATCAATGGACAATTTGATCTGGATGTCCTTATCCGGAGGATTAGATCAGCCAAGGCCTGTCTACAATAAAGCCTTCAGAACAAAAGATTACCACAACACACCTGAGTCACTCTGTAAATTCCTAAGCCTTGGTCCCGCCTGTCAAGCGTCCAATCGCTTGCTTATGGCTTGTGAGCAACCGCAGGCCGCTCCGTCGAAAAAAAGACAAGACATCCCTGTGACACTAGCTGAGTGGTTCGGCTCTACCCTGTTCCAGGAAATGTTTAGCGCCACTGCTCCAGGATGTGTTGGGTTTTTGCCTGGCAAGCGTTCACTCTATAAAAAGCCACTGAGGTCTGTTTTACAGCACTGCTACGAGACGGATGTGAAGCGCCGCTAGCTAAATTTATGGCCCTATTAGTACCCAACCAACCTACGACACCCCCTTGGACTTCTCTCAACCATTCTCGTAATATCCACGCCATCAATCATGATTGTATTGGCCCGTATTGAAACTGGAATAACGGATAGACACATTTACTTCAGCAAACATGTATAACCTCTCAGCTCCAATTTTCATGGTTGTTGCACCATGTTTTATAAATTCCCCGACCGATACTTTTACCTTTACCATGCTCATGCCTGCCTAAGCAAGCCTTGCACTGCATGGGAATAAAGAATTTTTGAGTTATCATTTCTCTCATCTGAGAACTCACAGAAAATTTATTCCTTAGGCTTCCGCTAATAATACTTTTGTCGCAAATGAGTTCCTCTTGGCAATTTTATCTTTGGCCCAAACGCGCCTCTCGGGTCCCCCACCCACATTTGTGTTGTTGCGACAAGGTTCATTGACCATGTACAAAGAAGAAAAGTGCTAGTGATAATTGCTAAAGCTGTGTGAAAGGTAAGTTTGACGATAAAGGATAAGTGAATATCACGTTATAAGGTACTCAACGGACGGCGAACGCCTATGACAACCGGAACAATTGAGAGCAACACAATACGGACCTGATTAGCGCTTACAGCGAAACAAAATGTTTACTGATATCTGGTTAAAAGGTTCCACCAGCTCAACCACCACTCTTACCTTACGCTCTAGATATAAACTGTTTTTCGTTTACCTATCTTTATAACATTCGTCTTGCAATATCAAATATTTATTCGACGCTCTCGATAGCGGCTGCTCAGAGGCAGATAGCGATTCTCATTGCTACGGGGTACCAAGCCCTGTAGGTTTGCAAACAAAGGCAATTGTCATATAACTAAAAATTCCTTACAGAACGGCCTAGCGATTCGATACCCCGATCAGCCACGTAATACGGCGCTCCCCCCGCACAATTTGATTGAGACATCCGTAGGCTTCTTTTGGCAGTAGTGAAATACATCAATTGCTTACTTTTCAGCATTTCCGTAATTACCTTCCCATCTCTTCATATCCTACACCCCACCATACTACTTTGTTGGCCACAGCTGGGTCGGTCTCTTAAGCTGACGGATTTTAGTTTTCCAACTAACTGAAGAACCTATGCAAGCTAAGATGTCATAAACACCGGACGAATAGCAAACGTGCTTGATTCAAATTACCTACCCAGTAGGAGCTATTTGACCTAACTGTTCATGGATGTACGCTTGAAAGGAGCCTTAAAGATGCGTACGTTTGGAGGCGGTGAGCCTGCTTACAAGCCCCAGGAGCATACGGTCACATAGTAGTGCAAGTGGGAAGGAAACCTTTCGGTGGACTGGCCTGTATGGAAGCAAGATCCCAGAAGACAAACCACGATTTTACCACTTTGGTTTTACTAGACCATTTAACTTCTTCAAAATTTATTATTATTATTAAACATTATCAAATAAACCTACCTAATTGACAAATGCAACCGATCAATAAGCCCCAAAAACTAGTTTAGAAAACAGCTCTGAAAGCAAGTAGAAATGTAATCTATCCCATGCAACGCCGCTTTACCTAACAACCAGACCAATTATTTGGACTGTACCTTGAACCGTCGAGGAATATACATTCCAGTTAGTTAGTTTGCATGAGTTTGTAAATGTTTCGCTGCGCTTTTGTTTGGTATGAGGGTACCACCAGTGCTAAATGTATAACGTAGTCCGTGCGTTTTAAATCTTTTACGGATAAGCAAGGTGCTAAGCAATGGCTTTAGTTCTGGCCTACCAAACCCGTTACGTCACAGCATTGGGTACTGACATTTTTGGCTTAATATTTGGAGCTACTTTGCCAGGCGGAAACCCACCACCTCCTGGAATACTGCAGCTTAATTATTTGCTTGAATCAGTATAGCCGAGCCACCCCGCTAACACCACGCGGTTGTTCGGCTTGCAAGCCATTAGCAGGCATAAGGTCTGCACAATCCGGTTTAACACGGGACTTCAACAGGGGTCCCTCCAACATGCTTTATTTGGCACTTGGGCGCGAAAGTTGGGCGGTCGCTCTGGATTGGATTTATGCAGTTAATATGCTGTTTATTGACTGCAAAGCGTTGGACACTGCACCTTAAAGATGCCTTCCATGAAGGTTCGGTCCTATGATGCAGCAGGGTTTACATTTAAAGGGATCTCTACATTGCTGAATACGCATGAGGCGTGTTCGTGTGAAATATAGTCGCACCTTCTTGCAGTCACTCTTTAGTGTGGTTCCACAGGGTTCGGTGCTTCACCCATGGTTATCTTCTCTGTGCGCCGATGAGCTGCCTGAGCTGTAGGGGTTACAACCTCACATGTCTACGAGGTGTTTAAAGTGTTGGCACATAATATCCGACTTCGACGGACTCCAGGCTCTAAGGCTGGCACTTTATTCTCTTTGGGACTGGGCTGGTTTGTGGTAGATGCCCATAACTTACACCAAGTGCTCCGTGTTACGAATATGGCCAAATGTCCCTCAAGCGTAACACTTGCTTGGTGAGAATGAGCTACAGCATGTTTCTCAATAGGCAGAAATAAGGGCTATGCCCGCTTCAGTAGTAACGTCCAATGAGAATTATGGAAAAGCTATGCGCAAGGTAGCAGAATCTTGTGGATGATCCGCAGGGCGTTCGGAACAACCAAACCAGGTATGATTATTAGGTAATTCCCAGCCTATATCAGGCCTTACTTAGAATAACGCACCCATACTTGGCCATTTTGCTTAGTCTTTGACAGGTTGTCAGCTGAGAGAATTAAGTACTGAAAATGTAATGGTTTACAACCTACGGAACTCGCTTTACACAGAAAAATACTTAAGCTGTGTATTGTTGGAATTAGCTTTGTAATCGTTGCAACTGGGACTTGACCTCTAACCTACATGTCGGAAAAGTAGTGCCGGGTTTACATTGACCATTTTAGCCAGCTCCGATGGCCACTTATTTAGGTTCATTGGATAAAGTTACCTTATCCTTGAGCTACTAAAGGCTTGGAAGACTTTGAGTTACCTTACCGAGTGGTGGATTCCTGCAATTCATTATCCTAGAACGCAGTGTGTTAATTTTGCAAGCGTTTGTACACGGACTGGACGCCCGTGGCATTCAGTTACAACTTTACACTTTATATCTCTGTTGGTTTGCCTTATTGCATTATTAAAGCATTATCCGTTTTCAGTTCTTACCGCTTTTCTTACATTCTTACCTATGTTTCATATTTTGCGTGACCGGTGTGACAATGACTACAAATGCAGTCCACGTAGAAAAAGCTAGGTAACCGCGGTGTGCTTCGCGCGTATTGCTTTGAGGCTCCTGGGTTGTAGTTAACGCGGAGATCCTCGAGAATTTCGCCTAACATTTCAGTTCAAGTTGGACATGTATTGGTACAGACAATGCACCTGATGCTGGACTTGATAAAAACTTTTGTATCAGCTCTCCATAAAATGGTTCTCTGCCGTGTATAGTGGTGCATGAAAAAGTTACCTGCACGGAAACGCTGCGGACATACCTGCGCTGCGCAACTGGACACGGCATCAACACAGAACAAAAAATGACTCGCGTCTCGCAGTGGCGCCACACTAAAGGAACCCAGAAAATTAATCAAATCAATAAAAGTCACCTGAGTCGTCCGACTTCAACGGCTCCAACCACTTACGGTTGACTTCGAATACTACACAACCATGGGAACCTAACAGGCGCAACTTGACTGCGAATATCCGCTAGGGTACTCGGTCAGATGCAATATTGTCCGTGTCATATCACCAGTCGAAAGTGTTGCAGGACGTGGTGGGTATTCGCCTGGCAAGCGACTTTTCTACAGGAAGCCAACAATGTCTGTTTAATATGACTGCGACGTGGCCGATGTGAGTCGTCATTTAATAAAGTCACCTCCCCAATCACACGTCGGCAAGCTAACCGATACCACATTTATAAATTCTCTGCATATATCTGCCCATGTACGAATGCGTCTACATATTTGATCAGTTACCTGCCACTATTCTTAAATATTTGTGCAGCTTCTTCTTCATGCTTTACTCACCTGACTCGCCCTGTCTACGCGACCTAAGCGGACCAGTTCCTCATCAACACACTCCACCTTAGTGGTCTGATTCTTGTCTCTAAATATCACCTTCTGTGGATGTAGCCGTCGTATAACTTCTGGGTCAAATGGGCTTACACTGCATGACACCATCTGTACTACTCCCGCTCTTGGTGTTGCTAACCATGCTCTCAAGTACAATATTGTAATATGCTGATCATGTCTAAAAGGCATGCCTCGCTTTGTCAAGCGTAAGTTATATATGTATGTATATATTTATTTATGTGACAGCCAGTGTAATAGCCAACATCGCTGTTAGTGAGCACAATGTGGTTCAGCATCCCTTCAGTCTATACGGCTTATGGTCCTACACGCCTAAACAATCCGCTATCTACAGACCATTTTAACCAAAAGGTTGGATTTGTTTCTCTTTCCTGACTAGGTATTTGGAGTGAAACTTCTTCTTGGCTTCCACGTTGATGAAACTATCTTTGTGCTTTATAAACGTTTAACTTACTGTCTCAGTGTAGTTACTCCAGTGCAAAGGAAACGCGTGACCAAGCGCAGAGGTGCCCTTGTGTGCCTGGTGTGCCTGGTGTGTCTCGGAAATTCGAGAATATACTATTTATTTATTTATTTATTTATAAATTCACCAAGTGGCACTTAAAGTTTGGGCAAAGGCTGGCTAGCAGAACAACCATGCAGTTGAAGCTGGGTGGTTTGGGTTAATCTCGTTCCAGCAAATGGTGGTGGTGTTCCAGGATGCGTTTTGTTTCCGTCAAGCAAGGTGGCGGATGGGTCCGCCACTAACTAAACTTACCGCTATTTGCCTTTTCGGAGGATCTTACACTTATCACGTGCGTCATCAAATTCAAAAGTTTCCTTTGAGCATCCTTCGATGGTGAATGCGGTGCGCATAACCACAAATTCAGGGTCACATTGCCAAGCCACTCAATAAGACTACTTATACATACGCAAGATCAACTACAGGCACACACATGGGTTAATAGTTAACCTGTACTTTTTCTGTGCAACTACCGATCATACATGTTTATATTACCATGCTCATAGCTTTACAGGCGCACCGCGTGTTGCCGAGAACAGAATATTTATTTATTAAATACTGCTGAATGAACACCTTCCAGTGGAGGACCACCGAAGACCAAGTGCTAATGCCAGCAGAACGTGCGGGCTGAGCACCACGGTTATCGCTAAAGCGTACACGATGGCAATCCAACGCAAGTAATTACATAATTATTCTCGACTATACGTGGCACGCCAACGGTGGCGATTTCAAATAAGTGCAATTTTACATGCGGTTCATTGCAATCGTAACAGTGAGAATTAATCATTGCTTAAACTTTCATGGGTTAAGCTGTATCAATGGGACAGAAGTAAAAATGAAGAAATCACGTGGTGGTGCGTTCGGGCTTGTTTGTACGGGCATAGTCAGTCTGCTCTAAATTACAGCAACAATTCAACCACGAATAGATCAAGAACCCTTAAGGGTGCGGCCACTAGCCAGTCTAGAAATATACCTATTTATTTTATTTATTTATAACCAGAGCTAAGCAGTTAGAGAAGAACTAGTGGAGCACAAGCTCAACTGTGAGTACATGATGCGCTGGGTTCATATAAGTGTAGTAAAAAGAACAACGGTGATTGCGCAGTAAAAGACGTGAGGGAGAACTGTGCAGATAGAAAAATGTCATGGTGTAGCGAGGCTGTTAATAGGTGGCCCTAGTTCGCTTGACAGTGTAAGGTAATGGGCTGTGACTTTAGTCGCTGGAAAGTCACGTCCATCAAGTCACAGTATTGTTAAACGAACTTTTGTGGGCTTTTAGTAAGAGAAGGCATGTCAGTCAAAATCCCACAACGTACTGGAACACTGCAACGGATCCAGTCGAAAGACACGATTACTGGCAAGACTTCTTACTGACCGATTAAAATGACCATGCGCTTGATGGTGTGCCTCTCAATGAGGAGTAAATTATTAATGCATTCATTATTGCTATTGTTAGTTGCAGTAAGGTTACCTCCGTAACATCCAAGGGCTGATGCATGATAAGCAATGGGCTGTTGCATCAGTTTCATTCTATTGGCCGTTAACTTAAAAATTTTGGGCTTAGTGCCTTTTTGTGGTTTTACTTTCGAAGAACATTTCGGAAAATTGCGTACGTGTGTCGAGCGAAATATTTGACTCTTGTCAAATTACACTTGATCCACCCAGCTTTTGATCACCGTTTTCATCGCATTACTTCGTACACAATCTCAGCTACTTACGAAACTTCGTGCATCTTTTCGGCTTTAGCTCTGGCTATTTTGCTGATAGCTTTGTGTTTTGTAATCCATTGTGTATCATGTTGTAAGCCGTAACTGTTTCAGTTGACTGCTTTACAGGAAACAGCGGGTCGGTTTTGTTTTGATACCTGTTTCTTACTCTGTGAAAGCGTCAAATCGGATTCGCTGAATACCCGTGTTACTGTGCCTTTGGCTGCGTTGCGCAGGAAAGCTAATGCTGTATGCGGCAGTGTTCACTGCTCAATGCCCGCGAAAGGCGCGTATGGTGGCATGCAGTGCTATGTATGCGAATGCTGGTACAAGGAGACCTGTACTGATTTGAGCCCTGATCATTTCTCAGTGCTCTCAACTAACCTTAGCATACTTTTCAGTCGTCTTCCAAGCCGTCGCTGTCCTCCTACCCGGAGACGTCGAGAATCGTCGCGTTGGGTGACTAGCACACGTAGTCTCTCCTTACGACGCTTGATCTCACGGTAGTTACTGATGTGGAAAATGGGATCACGATTGAGGTCGGCGCATTAAGGGAAGCCAGACAACTGACCTCACTTGCTGTCGTCGATAATCTGGCTAAGTTGCTGGCCACAGTGCCGTTTGCCCCAGAGGTCTAGGTAGCTCCTAACGAAGACTCTGATGTTGTACTGGTGGTAGTCTAAGATAAGATCGATGTTCTATCCCCTGTGCTTAATGAAAGCCAGAGGCAGAGTGCTACGAAAGTCCGGAAGGCCCTCACAAGGCTTGAAACTACTGAATCTGCAAAAGGTATTAATAAATAAATGGTATATTCCCGGGAAGACCAGGCACCCCTATGAACGCACGGTTAAAGATGCATACAAGAATATGTAGTATGGAATAGTACATTATTTCGTTTCATTAAATGGTATAACTGAAATGTTGTAGTTCTTACGAGTAAAAATCTTTTTAGGTAATTGTCTAACCAAGGAACATGATGGCACTGAGGCGCATAAAAATCAGTCATAACTCTTGTATCAATACACAAGTTCGGCATGCTTTCGTCATGTAGTAAGCCAGGAGCACAGAAGCTGAAAATTGGGTTCGGTGCAATTGGTGTACATTAAAATATCGGAATATCCTGCGCTCCAGCAAAACATTCGTCATGGTAAACTCCGTTGCACAGGTTGTATGTAGAAGTCTGATGACTGCGTAAATGTGAAAAGTTTAGCTGTGATTTTATTCAGTGGCGGGTCACATCCGCCAAGTTGCAGTGTTGCTAAGCGGATATGTGTGGCTTCTTATAGTGAGAATGCTTGCCAGGCAAAAACCCACTGCGTCCTTGAACACTACCGTTGCTTCCATTGAACCGTAGTGCAAGTCGGCGATGCATCGTAGAGACCGATTGTGCGCTGGCAGCCGGTTGACGGCCAAGCTTCCTCGTTGGTTGATCAGTTGGCTTGGTATTGATCAGGCAGTAGCCATTGAACCCGTTTGATGATGCAAAAGATTCCTAGAGTCGAATGATAAATGGTGCATGGGAGTAAAAGTATTGTTAATAGAGCCAGGCTTCTTCTGTTATATGCTTGTCCGGTGCGCAGACCTTGTCCAGCTATCCACTCTGGACTATTCAGGGTGATGGTGAGTATAGTTGTATGTTGCAGCTGACTACTTCCATGACAGCGAAAATGCCATTCCTTTTTCAATACGTAATCGTTACGTGTTTCTTAATCCGCAAATAATAGAATGGGGATTTCTTCAAACGTAAGTAAATATGTGTACTTGTCTCCATGGCCAAGTAAGAACTTTATAAAAGGACATCGGAAAAGCCATTTACTCGAGCGCCATTGAGGAGTAGCAATGTTGTCCGTGAAAGGACATCGGGAAAGCTCCAGATGAATAAAGAATAAGCATGTTCCTTGGGAAATTTAAGGCACCGAAACCGATTTTTTGAACGCCAGTGAGATTAAACAGAACTCACTGGGGGAGTAAATGTAATCAGTACAGAATTGTTTGTCTTCCGTTGTAAAACAAATGAACCATATAACTATATTATTCCGGGTGAGTAACTTGTGATACAGTGAGTATGAGGCGAGCTAAACCCATTTTGTTTAGATCCGGTGAAATGGTTATCTCCAGAACAATGAAAGGGCTCCATTTGGAACCATGGGTGAGTTATTAATATCCTGGCGAAAGTACCAAGTGTTTATGCTAGCTGGTTATTGCGAATGGGTCAGCCAGTCACAGTGGATACACTTTGCCTTGTCCGATGTTACCAAAAAGTTTGGGAATACAGGGGCACAAAGCTTCAGCTCCATGTACAACGTTTCCATTGGCAAAGCAACACGTCTGATCGACTGCTCCCACACCCGCAACCTCTAAAAAGACTAGACCGGTGATGGAATTGGCGGTAGAACACAAAGGCCTAACCTCAATTATTCTAGCTCCCTTGGCGAAGAAATGCGCCGTGTCACCTGCCATACTGGTATAAATTTTGGTGAGGCAAAGATTCGTGGAGTGAATACAACTCGTCGAAGTCTCATAAGATGAATACGTCTTGTAGAGATGACATTTTCACTGATAGTAGCGTTGTATTACGCCAGCTACTTGCTGTTCATGTACCTTGCAATCACTACTAATATTCTAACTCACCTTGCTCTCACCCCACGCAATTTTTGGCTCATACTAAACCGATACTTTGTTGAGTACTTACTGGTACAACGATCTTGTCTCTAGGCAGGCGTTAGCAATCCACTCATACGGCTAATGTCTCTATAGGATATTCAAAAGGCACTTCCAGCATAATTACTGTTGCCCAGTGTACATGCTTTGGTCTCAACTCCAAATGTTGTCGCATAAGCCTTTAACCATGTTTAACCACATGCCTGTTCTTGCGGTCTTCTCTCGGTTGTCCCTCACTTTCGCTTTTCTCCGAGGTCCGGAACTACTTGGAGATCTGAGATTGGACTGAGGAACAGTTTTCTCCCAAGACGGACGTAACTACCGACAAGGACTTACATGGAGCATGGTTGAACAAAAAAGGACCCAACTATAATCGTCACAACCCTTGTCCAGTATGGAGAAATGGACATATCTTCATACTCCCATTTAGTGTACAACTGCAAAATCCAGACAGCAGGAAATTTGAACTTTTGCTTACCTGGACACTCCACAAGACGAATATTCGCGATGTTCCCCTCCTCAACCGGCCTCAAAAATCATGGCGGCTCCGATCAAATTACCTGTCCAAATAACACAGGAAATTAAGAGCCATTTGTCTGCGAATAACCGAAATGAAATCTGTCGTCAAGCGGCGTTGCCAGTTATACATTATTGTGCAAAATGCTCTACGGCAGTGTTGCTGGATGTGGTGGGTTTTCGCCTGGCAAGCGTTCTCCCTATGAGCAGCCACGAATGTCTGTTTAACATCACTGCGACGTGGCGGATGTGACTCAACACTGAATAAAGTCACTGCCCACAATTACATACTGGTAAGTCGACTAGACTCCTATTTCAACGGTTCCCGACACATGCAAGAATACGATACTCTCCGTCTACATGCACCGCTACATTGCACTTATAGTGCGTTGTCCGTTTCAACTACACACGATTGAACCCTGCTGTATCAAGAAATCCGCAGAACAGGTACAAATGTATCTCCTAAAATAACCGAGTACAAATGAGTTTCAATCGCTCGTTAAACGGAGAGTCAAACGACAGACACACGAACAATGGTAAGGTAGGAATGAGTCAGCAAGCGAACCAATGAGATTGAGGCAATCGATCTTGCTCACCTGGTTACCTCATTATCGTTCCCCCCTCCGAAACGCCGCCTCAACCTGGTTCGTAGCGATCAATAGGTTGCACCGTTCTTGCGGACCGACGCAGCTGACGTCGTGGTTATTGTAACTCAGCCGGCTCTTTACGCGCAGATCGGTCGGTCTGATTAGCTGGTCCGTGAGCTGTGTGGAGTCGACGCGCGTTGACAATTAGGCCGTTCTCCCATCGATAGGTGCCCGGGCCAAGCGTACGGTCGATGCGCACTGGAGCGGAATGTGAAGGTGTGCCTTTCTTTGTCACACTGCATTTGACGCAAACGTTTGTGCCGGTCTGCATTGCTATCGATGATTTTGCTTAGGAATTTTGGTAAGATGCTATGCGAATTGAAACTTCGGCATCTCTCGCTGATGAAAGGTTATGTGCAGCATTTAACTTTGTGCGTAAAGGAATTCCTAGCGTCAGCACCGCTGGCGTTCTCCCAGTGGCTGTGTGGTCACATGTTCTGCAGAAAAATACCGCGGTTAAAACTGCATCCTCCCAGTCCAAACCTCCTATGTGTAAGGCTTGTATAGCTTCTTTTGGTGACCGGTTTAAACGCTCGACCATGCCGTTGGCTGCAGGATTGTAGGGCGCAGATCTGGAGTGCTTATTGTTATGGCACTATAGAAAATATGCGAATTCGAAGCTACAAAGTTGTGACCCGTTATCCATTACTATTTCATGCGGTAAACCGAAACGACTGAATAAGTGTTTAAGCCAACGTAACACAACCGAAATAGTAACATGGTTGCACATGTGTACTTCAGGCCATCTACTGTAAAAGCATGTAGCAACACGTAGTTTTTGCCTATTCTTAGGAGCAGTAGCGAAAGGGCCATTAATATCAATGGCAATTTTGGTCTATGTTCTCATTGGGTAAGCAATTGGCTTTGTCGGGGTTTTAACGGGCAAAGCCTTTTTGTCCGCTAATCGGCAAGCGTTGCAATTGACCACAAATTTCTTAATGCTAGATGCCATTCGTGGCCACCAGAAATAGAGTCTCACTCGATTGTTGGACCGAAATATTCCTGAATGTCACTCGGGTGCACAAACTATTAGCTTGGCTATCAACTGGGGCTGAGCTACAAACACCGAGCCACGCATCACGCAACCACCTATCACTAATAGCTCATGTCGGATTGCATAATACGGATTGAACTCACCAGGAATTTTGTTATTCTTGGGCCAGCCCTATTGCACATATTCAGTGATCTCATGCAGTAAAGGATTGTTAGCATTTTCCCTTCGTAGTTCCTCTATTGTCAAAGTAGACACGTGAGCTCCGAGACTGGAAACTAATACCGCCACACTGTCACACGTTTTTATATTTCAACCCCACGGGTAAGCCATATGGGCCGTCAGCAATCTGATTTTGCAAACCTGGCCAGTAAACAATTTAAATCGTAGTTAAGGATTCTGGCATACCAGCGATTGATTCGCATTGGGCGAGGTTCCTAAGGCCTATTGCTGAGAAGGGCTGTTAGAGCTGCTGAGCAGTACGCAGAATAAAACGACGACCGAACAGAAATAAATGCCACTTTTCACAGGCCCACGCACATGCAAGGGCTTCTTTATCCCTAACTGAATAATGACGTTTGGAATCTGATAGATTTCGTAATGCGTAGGCACTAACTTTCTCCTCTCCGTTTTGTATTTGTGAGAAGCCAGCTCCGCGGCCGACGTCAGACGCATCAGTGGACACAAAGGTGCGGCAAGGTTCGCCAAAATTGGCAACTAAGTGAGCAGACGCAATTCTTCCTTTCAGTTCATCAAAGGCATTTTGCTGATTGCTGCCCCAACCGAACGACGATCCTTTCTTTATCAGCTGTCGCAATGGATCTGCCACAGTCGCAAAATCCGACAGGTAGCGCAGGTTATAAGAGCACATTCCTAAAAAGGACTTTAGTTCTGTCAACTTTTTGGGTGCTGGGGCTTCAGAGATGGCCCTGAGGTTTTCCTCACTTGGTCGAATGTCACTTCGTGAAATGACGTGTCCCAAAAACTGAATTTCTGGTGCATTGAAGAAACGTTTTTCTGCGTTCAGACGCAAATTGTGATTACTGAGGCGCTGGAGGACTTTGTGTAGCCTTTCTTCACTTTCTTGCTGTGAGCGACCGAAAACACAAATACCATTCATGTAGGCAACCTGCCCATCGATACCTGCCAGGGCGTGGGCCATTAACATTTTCCAGGCGGCGGGCGAGAAACTCAAACCCATGAATAAGACTTTGTACTGAAATAGGCCATCAGGAGCGAGGAAGACAGTTACGTGTTTGGAATCATCGGCCCATGGCATATGGAAAAATACACTTTTCAAATCTATCTTGGAAAAAAAGTGGCACCAGCTAAACGTACTATAAATTCATCATTAGAATGGCAAAACAAAGTGCTCTACGACGATCTGTTTGTTCAGGACCTTGCAAATCGTTGCATATCCGAACAGTACCGTCTTTTTCATGACACTAACCATCGGAGCCACCCATTCAGAGCAGTCGATGGGTTCAATCTAATCATTCGCTAGCACCGCTTGCAGGGCTGCTGAGACCGCTTTACGTTACGCTAGCGGAATGGGTCAAGGTTGACCACTGGCGACCGGTTTCGCATTCGGTTTTCAGCTGAATTCGATGCACACCGCATGGATAAAGGCCGATGGACTTCTAGCTGAGCGTCGGATAATGTTCCTACCAGTGTGCTACGTTGACGGAAGCGATAATCATGCGGTCGAATGATGGTAAAACGTGCAACGCTACCATAGCATTCCTCCCAAGCAAGGGTCGTCTGTTGTCCGAAGAAATATACACTGCGACATCGGAAATCGCAGAAAGCAACAGCAATGGCACGATAATAAATTACAATATGGTTAGTGTGTTTCCACTATAACTCCAGAATGAATGTGAGGTGGGGTGTAAAGTATGCTGTGATAGGTGGCGTTCATAAAATTGGAAAGTCACGATAGTGACTGGAGAAGCAGAATCAAGTTTCACTGCAAGTGGAACAACATTTTTAACAATAAGAAACAATACAGTACGAACGTCAGCAGCGGAAAATCTCGGTTCAACAACAGATATGCTTTCTCACAACTCTGTAAGGTATGGAGTCAGCAGTGATTGCAATAGTTATTGTCTTAAGTTGGATCAGGTAACATTGGTCTTCCCGGTTGTATCATCCTCTTTAAGTGGAGCGCGACAGCCTGCGGATTGACAACAGCGTGCATAGTGTCCAATTTTACCACAGTTTTTATATTTAGATGCCGCGTGCCTGGGACAACCTGCAAAATTTAGCTAGTTGAGACCGTGCTTCCACAACGATAGCAAGATAGTTTGTCTGTCGGACATTGCCGGAAAGATTGTACTCTCGTCACTTCAGCTAAGCTGGGTGGAACCAAACTGCTTCGTCATTGCAACGAAATTTCCGTTCTTTACTCGGTCTAATGTCGTCAAGCTCGATCCCACGTTAGCGTGCAAGCGTCTTCCTGCAATAGCGCCTCACGTATGCGATTGTCAGCGATTCTAGTGAACAGTTGCTGAGTAAGCATACAGCCTTTAATCTTTTTCTGTGGCAAAGAGGAGTAGGCACACGGTCGTACTGCACGACTCAGCCGAGCATTCAAATCATTCAACGGTTCGCCTGATTTTTGGTTTATTCGAGAGAAAATATATCGCGCGTTAAACACGTTCATTTGGTAACTCCAGGCACGATCGAGAGCGATGAAGGCGTCTGTAACCGATTTGCATCCCCGGAGACCCAAGTCATCAAATTGCCGCTGTCCTTCATCGCCGGGTAAATGTCAAACCAGCTTCAATCTTTTATCCTCACTAAGAGCAGTAGGGAGATCGCTGATTAAATCTAAGTAGTTTAGGAAAGGTGTTTTCCAACGAACCAGGCATCGGATGTCGCGTCTTGCTGCCCGCAGCAGCGTCACAAAACGTTATCGGGGGTTGGATGGGAAAGGTTTCGTCTTTGGCCTTCGCGACGCCTACAGATGCTTGGTATCAAGAAAATCCGCTGAACAAAGTACAAATGTATCTTCGTAAAATAACTTAGTACACCTCACTGCGTCCGACAATCGCCTTGCTTTAAGTGAGTGCGATGTCTAGCCATGAGGACACACGACCACATGGTAAGGGTAGGACTGGAGTTAGCAAGCCATATCAATGATGATGTGCGGCCAATCGATCTTGCTCACATTGTTACCACAACCCGAAGTACCGTCGTGATACACAATTGCTTTTAAACCTTGATCATGCATGTGTTGGCAAGTCTATGAATTTGAGAATAAGGTATTTATTTATTTATTTAATCCGTGGCAGCTTTGCCCAAGGAACGCATGCTGGATGATCTGGAGTGGTGCAAGATTTGTGGCAACAAGCTTCTTTTACCTGGTTTTGCCGGTTGCCAAGCCTCATGGCATATCGGCTAAACTCAGTACTGTGAGGAACGCTGCCTGTCTATTGCTGCCTAGAACTAGCGACCCGGACTCTCTTTTATCGCACATTCCTCGCATTCCCAGGCGGACTGACAAAAGCAATAATGTGCTGTGCTTTGGCACTCACAGAGGTCAGCAGTTTTGTCAGGTGATACAGTTGGAACTCTCACCAGCAGATTGGCTAAGATAAACGGACGGTCCTAAAAATTTGTAGAGGCAAGGCAGGGCGCTAATCGTTCTTGAAGGATTTCGCCATGTGCGTTGTTAAATTGTCAGCCGGCAAAAATTTTTACCCTACCAGAAACCTTCCTCATTGCTTACGACCAAAAGCTGGGGGTACCTAGTTCTTACGTTTGGTGCGTATTAATGTGCGTAGCCCAGGAAACAAGGTACACAAAGGTTGTCTACTTGTGGGATCGCGTCGTATCTGATTCATACCTCCATTTCTAAGAAGACCAGGGGTTTGTATCCCCGTGTAATCACAGAAGGTGCAGTTAGGTTTATCTTCATGAACTACGCAGCTTAGTGTGATGGACAGTAAGCACCAAATTTGGGGGCGTCGCTCTTTATGTAAGTTGCAAACTTGATGTGTTGTGCACCCATGATTTGCATTCGTCAGAACAACCGGTTTTAGATCTGTTCAGTTTACAGGGGCAATGATGTCCTGTAGTCCTGTCC
>CALYDF020003221.1:0-36690 GCA_944474145.2 Dicrocoelium dendriticum
GTTGGGGATATCGACCTACCAATAAACATAATATTGGTAACAAAATAGTTAGTACATTTCATATAAAAATGAGGACTCATCGGTTGCTCCGTCATGGTCCTGCAATCAGCTTAGATTCACAGCAACCGCAGTTAACGTCAAATAGTTCCATGGTAAACTCCAGGTGTAGGATGGAGACGTAGTACTAAGTGACAAAGTGTAAGTGGATTAGTGCATCATCCAACCATCTTTTAACTACTCTTACTGTCGGTGCAGAGACTACCGATTCTGGTAGAGCATTCCACGTGTGACATATATGAAAGGAAAAGAAATCTCTGCCGCACACCAGACTGCTGTATTGTTCTGCGAGTTCCAATGGGTGGCCCCTCATATTTGTATTGTTGCTGAGTCCCATTAAAGGGCGGCAAACATGATGTGGGTCTCGCAGAATCAAGTATGCCTTGCTAAGGTCTCCTCGTAGTCTGCGTTACCTTCTACTGAATATCCCCAATCGTTGCAGCCTATCCTGGCGGGAAAGATACCGCATTCCGACTACGTTTTCAAATACCAGACCTCGTGGCTGCTACAGTGCATTAAGGTCCTGTTTATCCATGGATGCCAGCCTTGAATTGCATACTCGACATGGGGCGAACATACGCACTGAGCATTTCTCGAAATATGGAGCTGTTTATTTTTCCCGAGGTCCGTCGCAACAGCCCGACATGTTGTTTCTCAAATTTCGAGGACTATTTGAATTGCCTGTAGCAACCCAAGTCATCTTGAACCAGGACACTCAAGTCATGTTCTGGAGTTGACTGTTGTAGTATATTCATTTCGAGCCGGTATGAGTAGCTGCACTGATGTCTGCTGGAAACACCTTGCAATTACTGACGTTGAAACGCAGTAAGTTTTGGGTTGACAATTGAGTAATTATGACTCTCTAGATTTGTACTTACACGGCCTGGGTGCCTACATGTGGCGACCGCTGGTAACGGGTGGTGCTTGCTTCACTCGGCTAAGATCCAGGCCAAACTCTTTTGGAGTAAGGAGCTAGGGCTGGAGGCCTATGAACGGTCCCTGGCACAATATTGTTTTGTATCCTGTGACTCCTGGCTCTTGTGGGAAACCAATGGTAGTGCTGGACAAATTACATATGACAATGAAACGGCGCGACCGCTGTCGTTAGCCAAAGTTTATCTTACAGTAGGGCGAGTAAGCATAACTCCATGCACTGGGCTGCTCTCTGAGTTCTGCAGGGTGATGAAAATGGGCCACCCAAGCCCTGGGCTCGGTAACTCTCAAACTGGCAGCGGAAACTAAATTGATGTTCGACGTCAACTTTAGGAGTTGAGATGAAGTGTACCCGATGGCAGTACATGCCGTCTCAAATTAGTCCCTTTTTAACCGCATGAAGCTCTACTGCACGTCACCTGAGTGACTGGTCTGATACGAAATTTGGTTCAGTTTGTTGACGCGGGTAAGCGATCGGTAACTTTCATCTGAATACTCCGTTGAGCACGACGGAGGCTTCCGCCTTTTGCATACTAGAGCACGCAGTAGAATATGGGTGGCAGTGGTAGATCAGCGCTGTGGCGAGGTTGATGGTAACGTTCGGCGAACAAGGCAGTCATAATTGCTGGGACGGTTAGTAGGAGTGCATGATGTTGGTGTACACTGTTTTTCATTGTGATTTGGGTTTGGATGAAGATTTGTTTACGTGGTAGGGAGGGAGCGCGAGCTACTCGGGTTTCGTGATTGTCCCAATGGAGATCGCGTGGTAGGATGGACTCGCCGCAAATTAACGTAAAACTGATAAAGTTAACTATGAAGCAGATGCTGGTCAGCGTTCGCTTGCATTGTGCGCCAGATCTTGATATCGTTAGCAAACATTGCGAAGTTTGAAATTATTCCCTGTGCAAGGTCATTAACAAAAACCAAAAACAAACGTGGTCCTAGAACTGAGCCTTGCGGCATACCACACTCGATTTGTATGGGGTCCGTCAACGATCACTGAACTCTGAGCACTAATTACCGTTGAAGTAGAAATTTATCAATCCAGCATAAAAGTGGGTCAACGATCTCGACATGCTGGAGCTTGGAGAGTAGTATCCGATGGTCTGGATGATCGAAATATTACGAAAAAGCCAGGTAGATCACGTCAACGCGTTCTCTAGTTTCAGCTTACTCCGTCCAACTACTGCGTGCGATTAGGATTCATTGTACATGACCAGTGTCGATGGAAACATTGCTGCTTAGGCTTGATGAGGTCACAGTTTTCCAGACAGCACACCGGTGTATCGACAACCATAGATTCCATGAACTTGGATACTCAAGGAAGAAGAGATACCAAGCATTATTTGGAGTGATCAGTTCTGCTTCCACCTTCTTTGAATTGGGGTTATTGTTTCAAGCTTCCACATAGCCGGAACTTGATTCTGGTCTAAGCAGGGCTGGAAAAACCGAGACAGACTTCCTGCCAGTTGACTTGCTGCTGCTTCCAGTGACTCTGGAAGAACAGTGTCGACACCGGCGTGCCGTATTTGCATAGAGATATCAGCTTTTGCAATACAGGCTCCGCTGTGAAGGTGATGTGGGTTAGTAATGGCATGAAGGGGACAAAATGTAAAAAAATCGCTTGGTGGCAAGACCCTGTGAAAAGTGTACGCAAATTGGATCCGCTGCGCGTTTGCTGAGTCCACAGCCGATTTTGTTGGGCCATCCGTCATCCTGAGTGAAGGAAAACTTGCCTCACATTTCGTAGGCTATATACGTGATTGTGCGGCAGTTTGTGCTAAGCACTGAAGGCTTTTGCGATGTTCTGCTGATAAGCAGCTTTGTCTTCTATTAGCGATTGTGTGCAATGGTTAAGTTGGACTAAATAATTGTCCCACGTTTCTGGTGTTCTTGCTTATCTGTTCACTCGCCATGCTGCTTGGCGAACTGCTCTCAATTGCCACTTCTGCTCCTTACGAAGGAAACTGAAGTACACTTATTGCAAACTCTTATCTCTGAATCCTCTGCAATCAGCCGACTGAATTTGTTAACGAACTCGAGCCAGGCGACCTTCGGGTGTTCTTTGGCAAGGAACAACCAAGTTGTAACTCTGACAAGTTGGAGGTACCGATCGCAGCTTTTGGTGGTTGGCACAGTCTCATCGTTCTCATTCCGATATTCCGCATACCAGACCAAGTTGAAACTGATGACTTGGTGATCACTGCGACTCAAAGGGCAGTCTAAAACCATCACATCAATCATATACTCCTCGTTGATATGCACAAGACCCAGCACAGATGGCCTGTTGCCTGTTCTGAAAGAGTGAGTGATGTGGTATTAAAAGGAACAGTGGTTAGGAGATGTTGTTCTTTGGCTTTGATTTGTTATTCAATCGTGGCAGGAGTTTCTACACGATGTACGTTGAAACCACCCATTATAAGTATGTGAGTGTATTTTCATTGTAAACTGCATCTTAACGCAGCCGCTAGGTGGTAGTCCTTTTTTGGTGAAGAGTTAGGGAGCGGTGCGTCAAGATGTCAGGCAAGCGTCCCTACCATTTAAATGCAAGCGGCACCAAAGAGAGTAGGAGAAATGCGAGTCTCAATCCTCCACGACTTCGCCCTCTAAGTAGCTTCGGTAATACAGAATTGACCCACCACCTTTTGTGAGCCTATCGTTTCGGATCAGCGACATCCCCGGTAGCGAAACATCAGCGTCCGTCCTTCCAGTGTTTAACCTCCTCTCGGTTATACCAATTACATCATATGTCCCGGAAGCTTGGCGATCTCTTATTTCGGCCGGATTATTGAAAAGACACTGAGCACCCGTATGCAACCAGTTCAGTTTGTCGGTCTTTAGGAGCCCACAGTTGGGTGAAGTGGACTTGAGTGGTCGAATGCCGACCGATGGGAGGTTGGCAGTTACTCGTCTTTTTGACGGGAAAATCATACCTTGTCCGAAAATTGAATCGACCAAAGGGGATTTCAATCTTCTTTTAGACCTACGCCAGAGTCAATTAAGCAGCAGTAAATTTACGCTTCTGTATATATTTCGGTATGCTTTTTGCTTCACGTGCTTTAGTATGTGAGCTGTGCAAAGCATCTGCGACGTTTAACCGAAGTTCAGAAGGAAGATGTTTCCGATTGCTCCGCCAACGATCCAAAGCACCGTTAGCTTTTGCTCTAACTAAACCATAAGTGTTAGGATTCTAGGGCCAAATCCTCTATACTTTGGTGAGAGAGGTATCCTGAGGAGAGATAGCTCCACAATATTATACAATTAAACTTTTTCAGTTATGAATCGCCACTGATTTAACTCGTGCTTTCCGGTCTCTTGAAAATCGTTCGAAGGATGTTTCGGTGCGCTATGTATGAAGATTGCGTTTAGCAGGTTTTTCTCGCTTTACCTGTACCCACCGAGTGGATTTGTAACACGCGGTGTAAACACCCCACTTCGGGGTGACATGTGCACCAATAGTAGCGTAATCTTTAGAAATGTCATTGCGTCCTCTGTCGCATCTCCAAAAGAGAGGATGTCACATGATCCCGAATGGCTTAAAATTCTCGTTACTAAACTCCCATTTCCTGGATTAACTGGAATAACTTTGCGTAAGCTAACCAGGTTTGGATACGTACTGATCGGTAGTCACACACGGAAGCCTCGATTACTTCTTGCGGTCGTCCCCACACATGTGGAGCGACAAAAACTTAATCGGTTTACTTTTAAACTAAGTGGTTCTGGGGTCAGCATACAGCTGGACCTTCCTCTAGCGGGCAGGGTGCAACTAAATGCAGCCAACCAAGAAATTAAGGTGCGTCGCGCGGCGGAGAAAATCGGTCTGCGATGGGTTTTCGTGTAGTGCGCCTGTGGTCAACTTCCATCATGCTAGAGACCATCCTGGTAGCGCGCCATCCTGTACTCACCTTACCAATACCCCTAAGGTAGTACTCAATAATGTGAAAAGTCTGCGTAACAAGTTGTGCGAAGTTGGCGCTCTTGTGGACCACTATCACCCAGATGTCCTCGCCTTCACTGAAACGTGGCTGTCTGAGGAACTCATGGACAGTGGAATATTCCTACCTGGTTACGCATTGCTGAGGTCGGATCACCGCTACCACCGCCGTGCATTTGGAGTAGCACTCTACCTAAACTCGAGTTAAATGTCCCTGTTGTTATTCTGTCAGTATCCTTGACCTAGTCTAAACAGACAGGTGCACACAACCCCAGACACACGCACACAAAGCGTCCAATTCTCTGCTTCTCTATTGGTTCATCATTCTCATTGCAACATCTTAATGTACTCACCCAGTTAGACATTGATCAGATTACAGCAGTGCGTTTATCAGAATGACCTTTTAACTTGCTCGTGCATTTGAGCTTACGTATACAACACTGGCGTCGCGGCTTACGAACCTACGCCATGGAATTACATCCTCCTACAGTTTACTGGTCTGATCCGACCTTACGTCCTACCGAAAGTGCATGGGCCCAGTGGAAAACCTTGTTTACAAACTATCTTGACCTACTACCTGCGGCTACCAACTACACTGAAGGCCAGAAACTGAAGCCACTCAGACATCTACTCGGTGATGAGGGACAACGTCAATTTGATGCTTTAGAACTGCAGTCACAAGATACCTTATCAAAAGCGCTAGAGGTGCTGAACAAGTCATGGAAAAAGCGTACAAATCTCTTCATGGCTCGCCTCGAATTCGGCCGGCTTACACAGGAACAATCGGAAACTCTAGGCGGTTTCGTTGATCGCCTAATTCGCGGTGTACGACACTGCGAGTATCCAACCATACCGAAAAATAGAATCGAGGGCGTTATGCTAGTGCAGCAGTTGATTAGTGGTACCACCAACAACCGAATTCGGGAATGCCTACTTTCCGAAGACGCTTCCAAATTGACTTGGGATAAGGCTGTGGAATTAGCCCGCCTCAAAACATGTACGGCCGAACAGTTGGGATGTTTCACCACCCACGCAGACATACAGGAGGTTGCCAAGATCCATCGCTCGCTAACCGAATTCCAATCCCCACAGAAATGCTTCCGCTGCGGCAGTCTACAGCATAAAGCCAATTTTACCAAGTGCCTTGCCTTAGAAATGGATTGTAAGAAGTGCGGTAAGCGTGGACATTTTGCTCGTTGTTGTCGTTCAGCACGCATTTCTCAGTTGAATCCTACGGATTCCGTTTCTAATCAACAGTTACAGTCATCTGAAAATGTATTTTCCATTGATAACACAAGTACTGTGTCTAACTATCGTTCCAATTGTCCAGAGCCTAAACTACCTATGCCTGACATTCGTACTGTTACATTTATTGCACACGATAGAATAACACATGTTGACATGGAACTTGATTCAGCCTCTCCTATCACTATAGTACCGAGTAGTTTTATGACATTCACCTACATGACATGCTTATACATCCTTTAGCCTATCGATTTGACAGTTATACAAAGGCCCCGGTAGAAATACAAGGATTTGTGGTGATTGTGTTGCAAGTTGGGGCCGTGAAATCATCAGTTGCTGTGTACGTTACCCGCGGAAATAACCGTCCCTTCCTCGGACGCAACGCTATGGTTGCACTGGGAGCCACGCCGTCCCTAGCTCATATGCGTATCATGGCAATTGACCTATCAGACCTACAGATACAGTACCCGAAATTATTTGTACAAACAATAGGGCGCGCTCCCTCCTCCGTTCACCGCATATGTCTGAAGCAGAATGCTAAACCGGTAGATATGGTTCATCCAAATCCAATTTCTTTGGCCAGAAGAGAGGCTGTTTCGTCTGCATTACGGCAGAAGATTGCAGATGATCTCATTGAACCTATTAACTGTTCTAAATGGGTCCACCCTTTATTTACAGTCCTCAAGATGGACGGTACAGTAAGAATATGCAATGACCTGCAGGTTTTACATCGACAAACCGTGGTAGAAAAGTTTGTGCTTCCAACCGCGGATGAAATAATAATTAAACTAGCTGGCGCCCGATACTTTTCAAAATTGGACCTTAGGAAGGCTTTCTTTCACATGCCTCTGATTAAGGGGTCAAGACCGCTGACCACATTCCTCACTATGGACGGACTCTTTCAGTACAAAGTCTTGCCAATGGGCTTGAGTTCAGCTCCAGCAGCTTGGCAAAAGTTTATGGTTCACTCATTTGCCAATTTACCTGGTCAAATAATATACATAGACGACATCTGTGTATTCGGTAGGACTCCAGAAAAACATGATTCACGACTGCACGCTGTGTTACGTCGACTACACGAACGTAACCTCAGATTAAACCTCGAGAAGTGCAAATTTAATGCTAGTGAGCTCGAGTTCCTTGGTCACATTATAACAAATGACGGTATGAAGCCGAGTTTTGACAACGCACGTGCCATCAACCAGGCTCCTTGCCCACAGAACTCCACTGAAATAAAGCATTTTCTAGGTATTTGTTTCTACAACCTACGTTACCTGCAGGATTTCACCAATATTGCTGAGCCACTGCCTGAACGGACAAAGGAGAAAAGTGTATTTGTTTGGGGCTTACTCCAACAGAAGGCATTTGACGAGATAAAACGCCGCATAGCTTCTACACCAGTTATGGCTATTTTCGGCGAGACCTGCCCAACGATTGTCTCTACTGATGCATCAAACATTGGGTTGGGTGCTATACTATCTCAAATTCAAAATGGGCATGAAAGAGTTATTGCATACGCTTCCAAAAAATTGTCGGCGGCGGAGCTTTCTTACTCTGCCGGGGAAAAAGAAGCCCTTGCCTATGTTTGGGCCTGTGAGAAGTGGAATTTGTTCTTGTTCGGAAGACCCTTCACTCTCCCTACAGACCACGCAGCCCTAACTGGTTTACTTACTCGGGGAACAAATGGCATCAGGCCACTTCGGATACATCGCTGGTATGCACGATTGTTAACATACGATTTTCAAATTAAATTCCGTCTCGGACGCGAAAATTAGGTAGCGGATGGGCTCTCTCGACTGCCCGTCAACGAAACTGAAAATAATGAGGATGATAATGAGAGGTTAATGGTGTCTTCCCTGAGTAATGAACCAATATCAGCCCAGACTAAGGAAGAACTTCAGAAGGCGACTCAGGAAGATGAGACACTCTGCCACGTTCAGGGGTTTCTGCTAGACGGTTGGCCACAAAATAACAAGAACACAGGCGAGTTTCATCCGTACTACGTGTTGCGTCACGAACTTTCATTTATAGATGGATGTTTACTGCGTGGCGAAAAATTTGTGGCTCCTCGGATTTTGATACAAAAGATCATGGTATGTGCTCAGGAGAGCCACCCTGGTTTCGTTCGTACTAAACGCAAAGTTGACGCATGTTTCTGGTGGCCCAAAATGACACACGAAATAGAAAATCTTGTTCATGACTGCTATTCATGTCAAAGGGCAGACAAGAGTTCAAGGCCGGTTTCATCTCCTATACAACCCACTGACTATCCTATGCGACCGTGGGCCAAGATAGCTGTTGACATCATGGGTCCATTTAGCTCAGCGCCTCAGCATCAAAGGAACTGTTTGGTGGCGACCTGCTTTTACAGTAAATGGCCGGAAGTCCATTTGTGTGGAGAGGTGACTACTGCCAGCATTATTCGATGGCTGAAATATATGTTTTCCTGTTTCGGATTACCGGAGGAGATAGTGACGGACAACGGGCCGCAGTTTACAAGCCACGAGTTTCATTCGTTCCTTCAACTTCACGCTATCCCGCACTCACGTACAACGCCGTATAATCCAGCGGCAAACGGCATGGTAGAGCGGTTCAATCGATCCTTGAAAGAAAGTATCCAAACTATTCGCTTATCTGGTACAGGTTGGGAGGATGCAGTTCTACAAGCACTATTTTCTTACCGAACCGCACACCACCGAGCTACAGACAAAACGCCAGCTAATCTCATGCTTGGGCATGAGCTTCGGACAAAGTTCAATGCCGCACTTTCTATTCCTGCAACCAATAATTCCGACGAGTTAGATCGTCGCCATCGATATCAGACCACTTACCGGAAGTATACTACTCCGCTCCAGCCCGGAACATTCGTGCGCGTAAAGGTAAACACTGCATCAAAAGGACAGTCCACGTTATCAGATCCGATAAGAATAACGCGTGCATGTGGGCCAGGCACTTACCGGCTGGAGGATGGCCGCACAATCAACGCCCGGAGATTATTCACAAATATCAGACGAACGGAGCACATGCCACCAACCTTCACGGACGAAACCACGCAAAGCACGCAGCTCCGCAGGACAGGCCGAGAACAAAGACGACCGAATCGATATGGATTTGACGTATCAAACGATTAGGCGGAGAGGTGATGTTGTGTATTCTGTCAGTATCCTTGACCTAGTCTAAACAGACAGGTGCACACGACCCCAGACACACACACACACAAAGCGTCCAATTCTCTGCTTCCCTATTGGTTCATCATTCTCCTTGCAACAACTTAATGTACTCACCCAGTTAGACATTGATCAGATTAAAGCAGTGAGTTTATCAGAATGACCTTTTAACTTGCTCGTGCATTTGACCTTACGTATACAACAGTCCCCAATGCATTTAAATTCCGTTTAATAGATAGGACCGTAGAAGCCCTTTCGGTTGAAGTGTGTACCCTGTCCTTGCAAGTAACTATTGTGTTAGTGTATAGAGGACTTTATCGTGTTTCTACAGGCTACGTCGATTTTATTCGCGCTCACTCTACAAACCGATCCTTAGTATTGCAGGATTTCAACCTTTGAGAGATAGATTGACGCAAGCTCTCCTGCGAGACGGCGACTACAAGCTTGGCTGCAGAACTCGTGTAGCTGATACTCCAGACTCTCCTAGAGCAGTTTGTAGTTCAGCTAAGAAGGTTAATAAATAGACACTCTCCGACTATATATTGTAGTTTCGCAAAGGCTGTTGAATTCTTAGGTAACATAGTTTACGGTAAGTCGCTTGGAGCTAGTGCCAACGCCTAGATTTCATTTGAGTGCTCTGTCAATAGAGTCCAAGAGAAAAGCGGGGCTAGATTTCCAAACATCCGGCATGCTGCTTATCGGGTAATGCGATCCAGAGCTGCCTTGTTGCCCTGCAAAACTTCGCCGCAAATAATATGCAGACGGAATGGGAGAAATGCAAAGCATTCCTCTCTGAGGTGTCCCTTCCCCACATTCCACCTACATTTGGAAGGAAAACAAACTCTAATCCACCCTTGATCGATCTAACCGCATGTCAACTGCTAAACAGGCAAGACAATTATTCGCGGATTTACTTTTTGACTTTATCAGATGCTGTATTGCTGTGTTGACAAGCCGCACGGAACAAGTGTAAGCAGCACCTAAGCAATGCTGTGCTTCGTTACAAACTGGAGCTATCAAACACAACTTCAGGCAATCCTAAGCTATTTTTGTTTACGTCAGAAGACAATGCCGTGCGGATCCATCCATCTCGGATGGATCATCACGGACCTGATGGGGTTACTGCCCATACCGACTACTATAAGGCCCGCTTTTCCGGCGAGCAATATACGAAAAAGATTACTCTCGAGTCACCTTTATTTACTAACGATTTAGAGAAGAAAGTTCCGGGAGACTCTTTGTTCACCGAAATCACCGTGTCAGAGGCATAGGTCCGTTCATCGCTGCGAGAACTTAACCATTCCAAATCCCTGCTGTTGTTGACGTTAATCCGAAATTGTTGTATGAACTAACAAATGATATTTGTTGTCATTTCTCTTGCCTTTTCAGAATTTCTTACCAGTTGAACCTTACCCGCCGACTGGAAGGAAGCTGCAGTTTTCCCCATATCTACAATTGAGATAAGCATCTTCCATTAAACTGCAGGACGTTTTGGTGCACAATGAGTGAACCTGATGGCTCCTGATTCTGCAACAGGCTCTTGACAGACTCACTGATTGATCCATTCTGTGGCAGATGCGAATAAAATAAAGCAAGCGTTTAGTTTTGCGCCTAATTTCAAATGGTCCGACAACGCACTACATGCTTGGCGATAATAGAATCCCTTACGTATCCCAGCAAACGGATTTAAAGATCAATTTGTCTCATTAATTTACATCCAGTGGGACTGGCAGAAAACGTTTTGCAAGGGTTTTCGAACCCACTGGATTATCCGTAGATCATTTGGGATCCTAACAGAAGTAATGTTTGTTAAATCGTTTACGGCTTTTGTTAGACCGCACCTGGAGTGTTGCGTCCAGGCTTGTCTTCCTTGTCTGATTCGTGATAGGATGGCGTTAGGTGGGTCTAAAGCATCGGAACCAAAGTGGTATACGGGTTGCGGCACCAGTACTATCCTGATAGGTTACTCAAGACAAGGATGATTTCGTTAGAGCATTTTCCCTTTACGTAGCTACCTAATAACCACCTATCCTATACTGAAATGGTGAATAGGTGCAGACCACACTTGGCTACTTCAACTTAAACAGTTACATACCCAAAACAGGCATCCGATGAAATTGCACAAATTATGATCTGATCAGGTTCGGGCTGACACCAATTGTCACGCCAAGTGACAGATATTTGGTAGGCGCTACCTAAGGACGTAGTATAGTCACTCACCGTGACATAGTATAAAAGTCGACTCGACGCCTCGACTTGCATCCCCGAATCTTCCGCTGCTCCTCTTAATTTAGATTATGTTTGCATTCCAACAATCTATTTTTCATTCACCTTAACTAAATTAATTTTCCTTGTCCTCCTACATACCCTTCCGCTTTGTAGCTGGTGTAAAATTTTTCCCTTTTTAATTTCACGCGGCTGCCACAACGAGAATTGTGTCGGGCATGTGGGTTTTGATTGCCTGCACGTTATTTGAGTCGTACGTGCTTATCTGTTTCACGCTAATTGCCGATACAGCCATCGCATTCCAACGTGGATCAAAGAAGCATACAGGATGGAATGCAAATAGGAATTTCCATTTGTTAGTGCTTCAGTTGAACTTGAAAATTTGTATTTTAATTTCTGCTTTCATCAAACGCATTACATAGTCAAGTTAATCAATTCGTAAATGAATCCGGTCGAATAATTAGATGTCGAGGATAGCCTGGTGCATTATTGTGCAGGCGGGTAAGGATTTCGAGTTAGTGGGGTTTGGCTATTCCGTTGTGGTATACTGGTTCCTGGCATGAAGATTTCGTGTTCAGGTATGCAAACCGGACTTACCAAGTGGTGAGTGCATTTGATCCTGATGGCTAAATTATTTCCATCCTGGGCGAAATTGCGATTTCTCATTCAAATGCGGGATCCAAAAGAAGCTTGCATTAATTCCTTGCGATGAAATAAAAAGGCCGAACAACTGTGGTCATGCTATGTAAATGTAGTTTCGGCATGCTCTTAAGATACCTACTTTTTCATTCACCCTTACTAAATACTGTTCCTTGTCTTCACACGTAACCTTCTGTTTTGTAGCTAGTGTACAATGTTCTCCATTTTTATTTCACGCGGCCGGCAAAGCTTGCGACGTAAGTGCCGGGGAAGTGGGTTTCCATTGGCTGATGATGATTTGAGTTGTACGTGCAGATCTGGCTCCCACAACTAGCCGATATTTCTACCGCATTTTAAGGTGGAAAACGAAGCATGCAGGTTGGAATGCAAATGGGAATTTCCATTTGTTCCTGTTTCATTTGAATTGGAAACTTTGTATTTTAAATTCTGCTTCGATTAACCGTACTGCTTCGTCAAGTTCCGCCATTAGTCCATGAATCCGTCGAAGGATTCGATGGCGAAGATAGCCAGGAAATGTCGTGTTCAGGCGGGTAAGCATTTCGAAATAATGGAGATTGGCTTTTGTGTTGTGGTATACTGGTCTCTTGCGTGAAGAGTTCCTGTCCAGGTTTACACACTGGATGTATCAAATGGTGTTTGCGTTTGACCCTGCTGGCTAAATTCTTTCCATCCTGGTCGAAATTGCGATTTCTCATTCAAATGCGGGATCCACAGATAGTTTGTATTATTTCCTTGCGGTGGAGTAAAAAGGACGAACACCTGTGTTCATGCTATGTAAATGTAGTTTCTGTTTTCTTTCCAGCTAACTTCTTTTCCATTCACTCTTATTAACATACTCTTACTTGTCTCCAAACGTACCCTTCCGCTTTTTCACTGGTGTACAATATTCTCCATTTTATTTCACGCGGCTGGCAAAGCATGCGACGTAAGTGCCGGGGACGTGGTTTCCATTGGCTTAGAATGCTTTGAATAGTACGTGCTGATCTGACTCCCACAGCTAGAGGATCTTGCAGCGGCATTCGACCGTGGATCAACCAAGCACAAAGAATGGAATGCAAACCGGAATTTCCGTTTGTTCCTGTATCATTTATTTTTTAGCTTTGACTTTTATAGTTTCTCTAATCGAATGTTTCAGTCAATTTCCGTTATTATTCGATTAATCGACTCAATAGTTAGATGTCGAGGAAGGTAGGGTAAATGATTTTGCAGGCGAGTAAGTATTTCGATTTAATGGAGTTTGGCTTTTCCGTTATGGTATACTGGTTTCTGACATGAAGACTTCGTGTCCAGTTATACCCACTGGATATATCAGCTGGTGAGTGCATTTGATCCTGATGGCTATATTCTTTGCATCCTTGACGATATAGTGTCTTCTCAATCAAATGCTTAATTTACAGGAATTTTATATTTATTCTTTTGGTATCACGAGTGGAGTATTATGACCAAACCCCTGTGTTGGGGCTACGCAATTCATAGAATGTCAACGGGATGGATTCAGCATTACTCCAACAATAATGTATTTTCAAGAGAAATTGTCTTCAAATCCCTTAAATGCTCCATGATATGCCATCAGACGTGCTCCTTTTAAGTGCAGTACCAAGATGTTCCGGCAGAAATATAAAGCGCTAACCCAAATGTTCGAACACCAGAAATTGGCAGCAAAGCTCTCCATGTCAAAGTAAATAATCGTAATAGGGGAATTGGTCATTCCTAGTGTAACAAGGCATCCATTTAAAGACATAATTCCAGTGAGTAAATTGTGGCAATTTGCTTGCAAGGCGTGCTAAATGCATTGTGTGAGAACCTCAGAAATCGGCGTCTCTCCCAATTGCCCAGAGTATGAACTATTCGTAGGTTAATTGGAATAGTCGTGTTGATGAATTGCTTTTAATGTCGAGAGAAGCGATTAATTGTTTCAAATAGGGTGGTTATTAAAGGATGGAACAGGTCACGTCAGATGATGCCTGTGGAAATCTCGGGAAATAGAAGCAACGCTCAAGGGACAACCTTCATTGGACAGGATGATTAATGACTGTAGAAAACCTGTCATTCCCTGACCAGCCAATTTCTCTACCCCAGTATACACCACATAGGCTACTGCTGAAAGATTTTCAACCAACAAACTTTGAAGCAGCTGAACAGGCGAAATTTGTTCACGCGTATGCAAAGGGAAAACCCGCAAACTTATAAATCCAGAGGCCATCAAACCGGTGCAAATTTTGCAATCAGTTGCATATCCAAGTTCGAGATCGTTTGGTCGCCAGGATTAATCATACCAACATGCTACTGAACGTATTAACTTTACCTTATCCAACGTTTCATTCCATCAAAGCATTCTGCGAGTATTTTCAGGGCGTGCGAGCGGCCGTGAGGTACCATCCTCCGATGTCATACAATTCCGGCAGTAATGTGCAACCTGGTAACCAACAGCTGCGGCAATTTAAAATGCCTGCTACTCACAAAGACATAATACGATGATTGTTACATCCTGTAATATAACTATGGCTTGTGGATATGAACTTTCTCGAATGAATTACAAATTCCACAGTTCCAAGTGTTATATGGGTAGCAAGTTTGGTCATTCACAACCTAGCAGATAATGCCCGTGGAAAAGTGAAACATAAGGTTGTAAACTGATGTATTTTCAGTAGTCCACATCAGGCAAATGCAGCCACAGCACTGATAAATGCAACAGTAAACTTGTGAAGGCAACAATGAGGACGAGTGGGACGGTTTGGACAGATTTAGCACGTCCGTTCCATGTCCAAATTTATTTAATCTGGTGAAGTCGTGACAGGCATTACAGACAGCGGAACAAGTTGTGTAAATAGAAGAGATAAAATACTAACGAAATAAAAGATAGATACTTATGTAAATAAGTTGCATCTGGTTATGTGTGATACTCCCGGGGCATGACTTCTCATCAGGGCCATGGCAAAGTCAAGGGCTGTACAAGCAATCTATGCTTGTATGTCTCTGGCTATGTTAGCTTGATCGCAATGGCTTCAGCCATCTACAAGAGGCTTTCCTTAACCATTTCGGGTATCGCCTCGGTACGGCATTATAGAACTTGCAGACATCTTTATTCAAAATATTATGCCCAATTTGAAGCAAATTTTCCAAGACCGAACTGAGCTTGCCTCACTGCAGTGACTCTGGACAGCGTTCAGCCATCCGTACCGACAAATACTTAGTCGTATGCCCGAGATACCTGGCACCACTAGTGCAAGTGCATTGGTAAACGATATACGATTCCGACTACACTGGCAGTGTCTATAAATGGTTAACTATAAAGGATGTGGTCTCCGAAAGTACGTGCGGATGGGCAGTCGGGTAGGTTCTTGATAACGGGTTTGAAAGTCTCCTGCTCAGCGGATCTAAGACGATCTCTCCCTTAAGAGGGACAGAGAGAGACACATCGTCCTTCGAAGCCGTTGCTACGTGCATAAGGCTCTCAAGGATCATGGCATCCTTTCGGATGAAATATTCTGGGTAACCATGCGAAAGAAGCCTTTTCACAATTTGGTCCTTCTCACCATGGAGTGTACCAGAACAAGAGATTTTGGTGGCCCGGTAATACAAGTAACGCAATAAGTTGCGTTTGTACTTCAGTGTAACGAAGATCGAAAATTGTGTGTATTGACCAACCCATGTATCTTTGCGGAAGACACTTTGCTCAAGTGAGCCGTCCTCGTGCCTCATTAACAAAACCTCCAGGAAAGCAGCCTAACTTTATTTTCAGTTTCACTAGCGAACTTCAATGAAAGATGTGCACAGTTGAACTGATCAAGCACACGGTTGACATCATTGCGAGAATCACAGATGATGAAAGTGTCATCCAAATACCTCCAATAAGTAGCAAATGAGGCAATAACCGTTTGGATAGAAGCACGCTCAAGGTTTTCCAGTAAGATGTCAGCAATTAGGGGTCCGAAAGGCGAATCCACCGCCACGCCATCTAATTGCCTATAATATATCCCGTCAAACAAGGATTGTATATCCAAGGTACACCATAAATTTGCTTCTTGAGCTAAAGCAATGGACTACCAACGTTTAGGCTCTTTTCCTTCACCACGTTACTGTTGCATTTATCGTTGCTGTAGCCGTATTTGCCTGATGCGAACTACCGATATGAGATCCATTTGCAACCCTCTGTTTTAAAACTTCAAGCCTTTTGTCAAACTATAAATACTTATTGGGTACAACAAGTATCACACGAGCAACATCTCGCAGATGTGTTCCAGTACATCGCTCTTTCGGTGTGTTACCTTGATCAGTATTTACACAGTATCAACCAATATTTTCCAAAGGGTATTACAACACACCTAGTTTAAAGATACTGGAAGTGTAGTCTTTTATTCCCAAATGGTTTAAACTTCTAATCCAGGAAGTTATACTTAAACCAACTACCGCTTCTGTTAGAGGGATTACTGGACATCCAATTTCTTTTCTTGGTTCTTGTGAATTAATTCTTCCAAATAATCAGTTTAATCCTATCAGATGTACATTTATTGTCAAGGATTCTGAAAAAGCAATCAAAGTAATGAAGCTGAGGAATATTTAAATATTTCGTTTCCTTGGTTTCTGAAAGACTTCTGTCAAAACCTTCTTCTCTTTTCATAAGGTGTTTTTATATCCCCCTTGGCATGTGTGTTGAAACTGTCAAGCTTGATATTCAGGGCGCTCCTTTACTCATAAAAAGACGAACCATTCCATTCGGTCTAAGGAACATTCTGATGAGATCACTGGACAACTTGGCTAAAAAGGTCTAATTTCACCAGTTCATACTTCCGTTTGGGCCATTGCAATCGTTGCTCCCCTCAAACGTGATGGCAAGACTACCAGAATTTGTGGCAACTAAGACGCTACTCTGAACAAATGCCTTCTACAAAGTGTTGCACTATTGCTGAGTCCGTGGATATTCTACAATTTTTGAGCGGATCCAAGTGTGTTTCAAAGTTCCATTTCAATGAAGCATACTTGCAGATTCCCCTTGATAAACAGTCCAGTGCCGTCAACACCATTAGAACGCTAGTTGTGCTATTCCGCCAAAGATGTGTCATACGGACTCATTCGGTCGCCGTTGAAATTTCAAGGTGTTATCATTTCTTTTCTCGACGGCTTGATGTCATTGTACATGCGCCCAGGAAATTGTTTTAACGCTGCTTTCCCTCGGCCAGACCAAACCAGCCGGGGACAAAAGAGATCACAGAAACATGCTAGTCCGAAGTAGATTAGACATAGAGCATGGTTAATTTTGTAGGTCACATTTTATCAGTTCCTGTAGCAACGCGTTTCATGCTGACGGCCTGAGTTTATAAGCTTCACACGTGATTTAGCCCTGGTACTGCAAGTCGGGTAGCAACCCGTGTGATGATGACCAACTGATTCCATCAGCGTCCGGCGTAATTCAGCACGTCCACCGTCGGTCGGGTAACAATCCGTGTCCCCACGATAGGCGTATAGAAACCGAGTCAGGTTCGCATGCTGCGGCGTCCCCTTACCACGCTTCTCAAATGGACGCTGTTTGCGTACTGTTCGAACTCAATGTTGCTCACTGCTTTTCGCCTTGGAGTCAATTAATAGCCATTGTGGTCGTCTTCAATTTCACATTGCGGATAATCTGATGCCTGCAGATTCTGATGTGATCCACAGAGCCGTTCAACTTACTCTTCGAAACCAAAAGTGTCTAGCAGAATATCCCGCGGTAAGGATGCGAGTTCTGGGGAGGTTTGAATAGAATAATTAGAACTTGCTGCGCTAAGCGGAGCTGGGATGCTGGCGGAAGGGCGATGGATTCTGTTCCGGTGGCTTTGTACTCAGGGACTAGCCATAAATGCTACGGCCAAGTTCGCTACAAACTTAGGTGAATTTACTGCCTGCCTAGTCTACTTTCGTTTCCTTTGACGGGTGTATGAGTCTGGAACCCTTTCTCCTTAGGTGCTGAATTGAAGACACCGTCTAGCCATTCATCAGTAACAGAATACGCGCTCATCGGATTCGATAAGATTGTCAAGCTGCTCGAGGCAGTGAAGTCGCATTAACTATCGATACTCTGCAGGCCTGGTACCCAAACTTTTCAAGATTAGCCACAATCTCCATTCATTTTCCGGTCCAGGTCAGGCACCAAAGAAAGCAGGTTTTCAGGCTTCCTAACCTGGAAACAAGTGCCGAAAACCTTGCATCCAAAAGTGAACCGCAGCGAGTTGTGTTTGCAGCAAGTGGGACAAATAAAAGACACGCTCCCACCAAACGTTTTCACAAAATACTGTTCTGTAATCAAAACATTGAATCTTTCTTCAAACCAGCGTCGCTAAATGCTACACTGCATCCAATTAGTGCAGTTTGTCACTGGTTCTAAGCGTCTATATTTGCGCATCGTGTCTACGAGTCCGATGGCGGTAGACTAAAGAAAAATATAGGATAGAATCCTGTAGCGTTCACCTGAGGAAATTTAGGCAAGTTCTCAAAGAAATTTAAAATGCCAACTGGTTTTCAGAGGCCCATTAGGCAAAATCGAAGGAATCAATCGGATTTTACTAGACGTGATTTGTTCATACGAATTTAGACTCACCAAAGAAAAAGTTTGCAATCTAAACTGTAAATCACTGGAAAATGGTGATGTAGAACCAGCAGTGATCCGGGAGGAGAGCAGCTACCCCAAGTGTGAAGGTTCTCAATGAGAAACCATAAAACAGCAGAAACTCCGAAAGTGACTGTGTACCCGTTTGACCGAAATCTAAGGTTATCAATAATTTGCGAATTCTCAGATCAGTTAACGACCAAATCAATGGGAAAAACTACTGGATAGAAAAAGCGAGCGAGTTCCGAATGGTAGAACATGAATGGTATTGAAAAACCGTCATTGGAAATGTATTTTGCACACCCTAGAAAAGCAATTAGAGAACCCGGTACATGGTGGGTTCCAAAAATTTTGTAACTTACGAGCACCGTACACAAATATACACGGCATTGAACCGTATAATAGCTCACATTATTGCGAATGGAATAGTATGTGATCGGTTCGCAAGATACATTGCGAGTTATCTATTAGAATTCAAACGGATCAAAGGTAGTGCTCCAGGACTTGATGCATTTTTGCTTGGTAAGCCATATCTCCATAAATAAAATTAAATTAAAATATATTATGCTCAAACCCATAGCTAGCAAGGACAGTGTAGTAACAATACTTATTGCGAGCACACAGAAAGGGTAGTAAGCTAATTCGGAATCACGCTATACTTGTAGAAACATTATAAGTGGAATATCACGATGTTGTTCAAAAACAATCACCACAACCGCCGTAGTGCAAATGGTGCTTTGGGTTTTTGCATTGACCCAATTGGTGCATAAAAGCACGAAACACCTTAAAGTCCTGATATTCAATCTACATTTTCTTGACTGATGGGTGGTAATGTGGATTCTGGTATAATTCAGCAAATTCATCGTGAGACATGTTATATCACATACAACTGTAAATCAGGCAGTTACCCGGCGGTCACCCATGGCGAAGTGCCACTATCAGCTGGAATTTTGAAGTCATAGGTGTGGAACCCGCATGGGTCCGTTGGAAGGGCCACCAATGACAAGACCAAGAAGGTCGAAACGCAGACTTCTGGTGCTGCTCGGGACGGACGATGATGAAATTGCTAAATATTCAAATAAATTTTGGTGATGGTTAATTTGGAACAGATAAGTTTAATCGATCGCTCGATATTCGCCCGCTTATTTGGGTGAGTTGGTTTAGGCAGAGAACAATGATATTTTAAAGCTCGAACATCAACAAGGTAATATCCGTTGAAAGGAATCATCATTATTAAGTTATCGATCTGTGTAGCACGTCATACAAGTAACTGCGTTTCAATGACCAACGGGAATGTAATTGTCCATCAGCGCGTCAGCTCAATCAGGTTTCCTAAAAGGAGAGTTGCACTGCCCTGCGGTCACTACCTTTAATGTGGCGCGGTTTACTCGCGAAAGGGCTGAAGTTTCTGATTGTTAGTATTAAATCAGATACATTCTCGTGTCTATTCGGCGCAGGTACATGCTGAGTTAACTGACATGCCGTGACGCTGTCATGCATTGTGGTCGTCCCGTATGATATGGTAGATTAAATTGGCCACGTATTATATCGTGAAAGCAGGGTAGCTCGTAACCATGGTTGCACAATGTAAGAAGCTCTTTTACTCATTAGTTATTACCGTTTGGAAGGATACACAAAGTATTTTTTGGAAAATCTAATTGTCAACCAGAGCTAGGAAAAGAGATTCCGTTTTAATTGGTAATGATATTGTGATTGGTAAAGCGCTGTCGATTTTCAAGATGTCACAACGCTCTCGTTAAAATAACACCGTACGATTTCACACCTATTTCTTCGTATACGTTTTATATAAACACAATATTCACTAGAGTCCAGGAGATATCATTTCATTTCTTATTGTCTAGCATATTCTACAACCGATTAATTGGTTCCGTCGTTTCCCACACCAATCACTGATAATTATGACATCAAAAATACTCACCAATTCCAGTGGTCCTTTCATCCACCAAATCCACAGTACGCCGCTTTCCGAGTACCCACGACAATACATGACTACGTTTTAGATTTCTTCTCATTAGGCATGAATATTATGCTACTGATTAACGGGCATCTTTTGAATATATAACACATTAACCCCGTCTAGCGCCAGGTAAATTATGCGGAATTTAATTCATAGAACACTGCGAAATTAAGTGGAGCAATTGAGCAGAATTCCACCAATACTTGTTGCTGCACAAAATGTGAACACTCCTATTAATACGACAATGTCTTAACAAGACATAAAAGCATACATGCGCTGATGATTTTGCTGAGAATCCCTGTAAGTGCCAAGCGACCATTATCAGTCAACTCAGGCTGAACGTTTAACTTTATTTGCCCATAATGTAACTAATATCTTCCATTCTAGAAGCTATCCACTATATGTTTCTATGTTCTTTCATTTCATATCAGTTCACTGCTTTGTGCTTCACGATGGCACTTTCCGCTGAGGAGAATGCAAAATAGGCATGCGAGCAAACTTGCGTCCAAGCACATCGGGGAAAGTATCTCTTAATCCGAAAGTTCGTATGGGAATCATACTCGTTGTGTATGTTGGCATGCTGTGCTTTCGCAAAGTGAGTACTACAGGAATATTTTGAAACTCATCATTTAAAAGAATACATTTCATTCTGCAATCACCGAGTATTTTGATTTTGTTTCCGGGGTTAGATGATTTCAAGAAAACTAGTTACTTTATGTTTCGTTAGAATTTACTGAAATGCAATACCAAGATAAGGGTTCGACACTAGGTGACTTTTTAAAACTTTCGCCGCTGTGTTGCCCTAATCACAGCTGTACGAAAACTAAACAGTTTAAGAGAGGTTGCACAAAGTCGCAGGCTATAAAATACACGGCTGCAAAACCAACTAATCCTTTACGTATTTTTTAATAATAAATATGGTGTTATGCCCAAACACAAAAGTTTTATAGTTAGCAGTGGAGTGTCTTCGGCCGAACTGAGGCGACTGATCAAAAGGAATTTATAGCGTATTCTACCATACAATTCCCAAATGATCCGATACAACCCGCCAGTACCGTCACTCTATTCATACATGAGTACCGTATGTTGAAAACCTTCGTGAATAATTCAGGATAGCCAATCAACAGAGCGCTGCTCGTCTGCAGATTCGTCGCTAATCAGGTGGCTGGAACCCACTCTGTTTAAACACACTGAACTCATCCGCAGTCTCGCCTCGCCTGTGTGGCTAAATTTTCCTGAGCAAAATTCTGGCTCGCGTCCGATCAAAGTTGACAATGATCTTCATTTGGACTCCATCTTATGCTACCCAATAATTTCTGTAATTGCATCTAAACTGTTGAGGACAATACGCTGAAGAGCGCAACTAATCCAATGAATAGGTTGTTCCTTCTCGTTATTTTGAAAGCAATTAAACTCAGAAATCGAAAATACATCTCCGATAATCTGGAGTCAACTGATCGTATATAGTTACAACTGCTGATTATAAATTAGTGTTAAAATATGTATGACGTAATTTAATCGTGAGTTGTGTTATTCTATGCGAAGAAACAATCAAATATCCGCAGCTAATTGACGTATGGAACAGTCTGCCGCTTTTAGATGTTTGACCGCCGCATAAGGTCGAATGTAAACATGTAAATGCGGCATTAATTTTGCGGGCAGTATTATAGTTGCGGGATGTAGAAAACAAATGGTTGTACAAATCTTCCAAATCTAAAAATATATACGCATAATGGGCAATATGGAAAAAATTAAAAATTTCATAATACATGAGAATATTTGGTTATAGGTTTACCATGGTGTTCCCATCGAGACATGCGTAAAAGTACGAAGATGTTCACTTGATGCTAAGTATGAGTACTCCTGGTCGAGAAATCGAAACAAATCGCCTTATTACGTTAGGTAGCTTCCCAGCTCTCTAGCCGAACAACCTCCCTTTTGATGCCATCTAGGTTGTTCTGGTTTATCCCGGTCCAGCAAACAGATCGACGGCAATATTACAATACATGGTGGATTTCACGTGGCAGGCGTTCGACTTATAACAAGCCATACATGTCTATTGAACAACACTGCGACTTGGTGGAAGTGACTTATCATAAATATAGCCACTATCCCTTGCTTATTCGGATAAGCTCTTCCAAACCACGGAGGTAATAACCTTTTCGCACGTTGGTGGCGCAATCAAACATATATAAATCATCGGCCTATACACAATGCCAAGCAAAACGACTATACACAGAGGCTCATTCGAACATATATTTACACACAACTATATAATCACTTCGACGTTCAATATGTAGTTTATACATTTCTTTATCACTCTTTTTCCTGTTGTCATGATCATGCCTCCATAGGCAAGCCTAGCGTTTTTGATAAAAGTGTTTCTTAATTTATTTCAAATGACATGAAAATAAGTCAATTTCTCATCAACTCGTTGTTAAGAACTGGTTTGTCTGTGGCAACAATGGAGTAAACAAGGAGATGGTTTCATGGCTTACGTACGTGAAAGGAGAAGATTTTGTGACGGCATTCCAACCTCTTACATCGTATAGTCAGATTTAAGTGATGATCTATTAGGTTGGTTCTTTTCCACTAGCGAATATGGGTTTGCTATCTTCAATGTCTGTTTGACCAGTGTGATATATCAGCGCAAGAGCCGCCGTTGACCTTCGTGTGTTCCAGGAATCTGAATTCGAAGCTAGTAAGCAAATCAGACAGGCCCCTGGTGTGCGTGTATCCCATTCACTGAGGATTATCTATAGCAGCTAGTTCATAATTTCCGACTGCTTCCAAGCCTGTTTGGAACATTCCACGTACGGTCGCACGTAGACGTCAAGAATCTGTAAGAAGTTTAGGGTTACAAACCAATGAACGCACAACGAAGAAGCCGCAGTGTTAAATACAGTTTCATAGCGCATTTTCCAATTGTTTCCTGCAACCGATATCGTCCATGACACGTCTCCCTATGTCTCACCTCTGAGATGCATTCTGCGATATATGTATTCCAGTTTACGCACACTCACCCATGGTGTAGCAAGTAGATCAACTGGCACTTTAATGTATTTCATTGAAACATATTCCATGATGAACAGTAATGGAGGCAATCCGATTCACGTTGGGGAAAATTGCGGTCTGTATTACCAGTTCTCGCCTGCTCTATTTTGGCTTGGAGTACATCGGAGGTGGGCCTAGGAGTTCGGCTCCTAGGGACCGCAAATGAGACCTGGATAGTTCGGGAAAAAGCGCGGTAAGATTTTTACTTCGCCGCCGACCTGACGATGCGATGTGTAAGTGCCTTTCCCCCCACCACACCAGAAGTCAAGGGGGCAAAAGGCCCTCTTTCCACTAATGCAACTGGGCATCTTCGTCGTCGTCACGTAGTCGGGCGTTTGCATGTAGTCCGATTGTGGGCGTCTGCGTTCTAAGGCGACTCTTTGTCACCTGGGTCAGTGACTGGCATTGGGCCGGTCATCGAGATTTGCGTTGGCTGTTTCGGTGGTTATGATTATGGAAGTTAGAACTATGAGGTGTTGGCAAGTGGTTAGTGAGTATGATTTGTCGTCGGAGAGGGTATAGGCAAAGCAGGAAGAAAAAACAAATACAAGCTTTCTCTGTTTTACAAAATGTTTTGTGGTGTTATATCAGTCGTAAATCATTTATCGTGCGAACGCACGGCTACCACCAAAGACGAAATACATGCGTGTTGATGCAAACAACCAACATTCACAAAATAAATAAAACAATTTGGACGCCTACTGCATTTTCCACGGCGGTCGGTTGCCTGGAGTTTTGACATAGTAGACGGAGCCTCAATGGAATAGTGGAATATGGGTTGCCTTTTTCGCGGGAAGTAACCGCAGTTGCGATTGCTTGTGTGTTAGCATCAAGATGAGTTGCAAATATTTTGTTAAAGAAAGCCACTTTGAGGCGGTTGGGGGACATGTCGTTCAGTTACCGTCCTCGTCTACATTGGAGTGCTTCGGTGTTCGTTGCAGAATTCTGGAAGTGGCAGTGCAGGGAGATTGGAGAGGGCGCCACTCTAAGTCAGTGCAGACAAAGTTGTAGATGCAGTAAGTGTCCGCTGTGCATTTGCCCAAATATGTTCCCCCACGAAATGGAATCTGGTATATGGAATGCACGCGTGGTGCTCCGGGGGAAACTAAGGTAGACGGAGCATACACGAAGATGTTCGTGCGAAACGAATTTTACAGGCAACTTTAGGCAACTTTACCGTAAAAGAGCAGTGTTGATGAATATTGCAACTCAGGTTTTATGGTTTTGCAAATGCCGAGAAGGCCAGTTAGGTTTTGAGAATGCACAAATCGAATCTGTTATCTGCTTGTGGAAGCGTTCAACTTGTCCGTCGGCAGTGGGATAATGTAATATCTTATGATTTCGGGGGCAGACTTAACAGTTGCAGAACGTATGGAATAGTGAAGTTTTGAAAGGTATTCCACAGTCAAAGTTGGGCTTGGAGACTATCTCGAACTGATGATTCCCAACCAGGACGAAACCGCGGTCTTCGGGTACCAGTGTTGGGATGAGCAACACTATAATGTATTCCACAGTCAGTTGTGAAGGAGAATGACCGTCAGTTATGGGAAATCCAATGACTTGATGAAGTTGTGCACTCTGATACGGAGATGGCTTCTTGTTATCTGTTAAAACAACACACGTTCATTGTACACTTTAGCTGGATGTAAATAAATGTGTCATTTGCTATGCCGCAATACATGGTAAAAGAAAAACGTGAAACAAGGGCACGCCAGCTGAACTACCAGTAACGGATGGGCATCGCTTCAGAGAGCTAGCAGCCGGCAATTGTACCGTAACTATTAAATTGAGTTGGAAATGTGATTCTGGTTGGAGGGAAGGTAAAGTGGTAGGGGATGTTACAAAGAAACTCACAACACAAACGTCATTGAAATCGGCTTCTAGCCGTCTACACAAGTTATCCAACCAGGCATATTCATAGATTCTGGGACGTAAGTGTTGCCAGATGCAAACGAAGTACTTCATTCCTCTTGACCGAGGCGGCGCTTGGTAATTCTTCCTAATTTTATTGCACACCCCAGGTGCGTAAACGATGCACGTCGAGCGAGTTGGTGTGCTTGCATGCGCAACACTTGGCCTAGCCATCAGAGCCTGGTACAATAATTAACGTTGTTTGGCAGTTCACTTACAAATCCTGTGTCGTAAACAATGGGGCGCACACGCTCATTGCTCACACAGTGTTTCCACTAAACATGAGCCAAACCGCGAACGCAGTAGTGGTCGAACTTAACTAGCCTCGTTACGCGTGCAAATCGATTGGGACAGGTTTCAAAACCTACAGAAGGCTCGAAATTACGACAGCAAAATAAACCTTACCCTTCCATGCGAAATTAATGTCGTGCAGACGCCATAGACGATGAAGGTTAGCAATAGTGCTGCCAGGTTTCATGATCTCGTATTCGATTACACTTTCGAGCTAGTTGATTTTGTGGACGTTTTCTAACTTATCCCCACCAAGGATCAGCGCGGGATGATGTCTCTTCCAAGCTTGGAGGAAAGCCCGGCACTTTAATAACGCAAACAAAAGCGCGAGACAGCTGACGGTCATGGCTAATCTGTCCGATGCAACTTGGCAAATTTTTGAATCAATTCAGAGGACTACACTATCGTAAGGTACAACCAAACCACGAAGATCATCACCCGTGTGTATCTCCACACAATCTAAACCGTGTCCACTGAATGCTAGTTATATGACTTAGTCAATGGCAAAGTTAAAGAACAACGGTGACGAAGAGCATCATATTCTTACAAAACTATAGATATTGAAGGGCGGTAACAAATCAACGCAAGCTCACAATTTACCTCATGCACGTGCGTAAAATGCCCGGATATAGCTTACCTATCTCTCGGGACACCTACGCTTACTACTTAAGCCCGAAGAACACATAGATTCTCCGAGTTGAAGACGCCTTTGATTTCGAGGAACGCGACAGTGATAGGCCACAAATATATGTGACGATGCTCCAACAAATGCACAATGTGAATTTTGGATTGATGCAGCCACAAGCTGGACGAAACCCAGCTTGTTGCTCACCAATCTGGCTTTCACGGGTGCAGGTCAATCGGTGAGTGGCGGCGAAGGCTAGGTACTTGTAGGAGATGGTTATATCAAACTGAATCATTTATCGCTGAGGCAATCCTCTTCTGCGCCTCTCTTAAAGTTCGGAAAGGTAACGGAGCAGCTGCATTCAGCTGGGATGGTTTTGTTCTTCAAAAGTTCAAAAGTAATTTGTGTAAATCAACAACTAAGAACAAGGTGAACGAGTTGGGTCTAGTTGTAGAAAAATCTAGTCCCGCCCTAAGTTCTTCCCATGTAACGTGGTTATCCACGGATATAACATGCGGTGAGGTATATTTACCTTGGTATGCACTACTTAGAATTGATTGATCCGCGTTTCTTAAAGATGGACGCATTGTAAATTATGCGAGCTCTAAATTGTATGTGTTGATGACTTGCAAATTTCATTCGTTGGATCCAAAAAATTCACAATGTGAATATTGGATCGATGCAGCCACAAGCTGGACGAAACCCAACTTCTTGCTCACCAATCTGGCTTTCTCGGGTGCAATCAATCTGTGAGTGGCGACAGGGGCAAGCTACTTGGAGGAGATAGAGATCAAACTAATTCATCTATTGCTGAGGCGATTCTCCCGTGCGCCTCTATTGAAGATGGGAAATTTAACGGAGCGACTGCATTCAGCTAGGATAGTTTTGTTCTTCCAAAGTGCAAAAGCAAATTTTGTAAATCAGCAACGAAAAAAAGGTGAACTCGTTGGGCATAGTTTCAGGAAAACCTCATCTTGGCTTACTTTCTTCCAAAGTAACTTGGTTATCCCCGGATATAACGTGCGGTGAGATATGTTTACCGTGCTTTGCACTACTAAGTACCGATTGATTCGCGTTTCTTCAAGACGGAGGCGTTGTAAATTATGCAAGCTCTAAATTAGATGTGATAATGACCTGGACATTTTACTCGTTGGATCCGACCGGTGAAGCTTAACCGGCTATTATTTGCAATTCTTCTGTCCAGTATACAGTTGTAGTGGCATTCAAAAGTCCTCAAAGTAACTACGTGTAGATTATCGAATATATTCACGTTCCTTTTGAGAATAAGTGTTAAGATATAGAGTATTTCAACCTCCCTGAAGTATATGAAGTCCTCAAAAATATTCGGCAGAGAATTCTTGAGCTGACTGTGCAAATTCCTTTGCAACAATTCGTGGCGTTACATTTTCGGTACACGGACAAACAAGTGCCATCTAATTTGAATCTCGTTTTCGTTACATCCATCGAATACGTAAGTAACGTTTTGTACGGTTCGCCTCTAGTGTCCAGCGTTCACGTATATATATCATTTCCGTGTTCTCAATTAAGGCACCAACAGACCGCCGTGTATTGAAATTTGGCGGGCGGACTACACTAAAACGTGAAATAAGGCTTCAGTACTGATCTGGGAAATCTCGATTGCAGAATCTGTCAAGTTAGCCTGGGATATATAATAGTCATATCTTATAGATGCTGCATCTCCCTAATTTTCACTCCTTAAAAAAAGCTTTTACGGTCCCAGCCTCCATAGATAGATTCCAGAGAAAAGCACCTACTCAAGAAACGGTCGAGATGCTGCGGAACCTACCATGCAGCTCTAACTGCTAATATCTAAGTCATTTATCATAAGATTGGAATGAAGGACAAGCAACATCAAGGGAGTGCTTGTTTCCAATACCGGAAGCCTTTAAATGCCTAGGCCGTTGCAAATCCCACGAAGTTCTGTATTAAAATATTTCTGCATACTGGTTAGCTCAAGTGGATGTTTCAATTGTTTATTTGTTTTCCCAGCTTTACTCGAAGTTTCATCTTCGTGTACGCATTAATGAAACCATGCTGCAATGTAGAAACAAGCAGCCCTCGGAAATTCATCAAATAAGTGAACAACGATTTTGAGGTCAAATCCGTCGAAATATCTTATTAATTTACTAAAGCATAGGATTCTAGTAATGTGACACCCATCAGGTAAGTAGTACTACGGATAAATTCTTGCTTACTGACCAAAAAGATTCATGCGACCTTCTAGGCATATATTTTTCTAACACCATAATGATGCTAATATGTCACCCGGAGCTCACCTACATAGACTTACAGAAGATGAGCTATCCATCATTACCTTTTTCTGCGCACCATCGCTAGGGTGATTAAGTCTCCCATGCTGTCCTACTACCTAGGCCCTGACGAACTACCTTATTTAGTCCTAATGCTAGGTGGTCCTGACCTTCCCGTCATATTCCTAAACAATTGTACTGTAACACTGAGAAGCAGCACGTTCCGTGTCACCTGAAAGCATGCTGTATTTCAATCTAGACACAATAGTGGGTGTCGCTGGGACAATGGCATCTACCGTCCAAACAGTCACACCCCATCACGTCGCGAGTGATGGAGAGGCTAGTAAAAGAACACGTATATTGTATTTATGCTGTCGCGTGGCCTAATTAACAGGTCAAAGCATGGCGTTTTAGAGTATATGTCCTGTCAGACGTGTCAATCCGTGTTTCTGGACGTTGGAACAAAACTAATTGATTCAGGTCATGCACTTGTTTTCTACCTGCTTGACATTATGATGGCATTTTATCGAGTCCCACATGCTGGTCAATTGACTAAACTTCAGGCATTCGGTATATCGCATCAGCGGCTGTCATGGTTTTCATCCTATTTGACAGGGCGTACACGGATCGTACGGCTGGATAGAGCGGAATCACAATATAGACCCGTCACTAGTGGCGTTTCCAAGGTAGTGTTCTGAGCGCACTGCTATTCCTTCCGTACGTTAACGGCGTATTTTATTGCTTAAACCAAGGAAGGCCGTCCCTATTTGCAGATGATATCACATTTGTGTTCTCTCTTGATGCGAATGTAACAAGAACTGGCACGCCTCATATTCAGAGAGATCTTACTGCGTTAGATCTATGTTGCTACTCCTAGAAAATGGAATTCTCACCAGTTCAGTGCAACGTCATTTCATATCGTTCTAGTCTTTGCCAAATGTCTTGAGAAAAAGCGAATCACCAATTGTCAACTGATTTGTACTACGTGACCTCGGAGTACACTACTCCAGTTCATTACCCTCGCTGAACACGGGGGATACAGTACAGCCATGGTCAGATCAGTCACCGGCTGCATCTGTAGGTCGATGGTGTTTATGGAATCTATACTGGTTTTGTACAAGAGTTGCGCTCGATCAATACTAGAATACTGCTCCTTAGTACAAATTAACTAGCGGAAATATGACAGAAAAATAATTAAGGGAGTGCAACTTTTATTCACTAAGCGACTACTGTGACCATTTACACTAAAATATCGTGGCAGATACAAAACGCTGCAGGCAGACTCACTGTGGCTCTGGAGGATAAAACTTAGCCTGGCAAAACATTTTCAGATACTGCAAAACCAAAACAATAAAACCCAGGTATTTTTTAACATCATGTGTATAATCGCTACCGATTACGGACTAGACCGTATTAAATTCAACTTACCGATAACTTGTACGAGAATACGCTTTGGGTTCTTCATTTCTAGATATATATTAGCATGGAATAGACTGTAAATGGAGATCAGAACAACACCAAGTGCTGCAGCATTCAGCACTTATTTGAGCAGATTTACCTACTCAATCTCTAATGCCGAACTACTTAGGCTAGAGTAGTTTGACGATTAGATATGTGAAGTCCAGAGCGATTCTATCAATAATGTCTGGCCCCCTTCTTTTCAGTACTCAGGTTACAACATACTGGCTCCAACCGACTCGGCTCTTCGCTATAGACGGGCATCCATCCCCAACTCTTGCTTATATTACTGAGCCAGAAACATCTGGCTGCCCAAAGAAGTAAGGGCGACTGTAATGTAATGCGTCACGCAGCGCCTTAGCTTCATACACGTTCTTGCTTACGTATTGACTTGCCTCAACCTATTTGATTGTTCGCAGTAAACCGGCGTCCACTGCTTTCCATCACGCCATTTGCATTAGCTCTCCTCTCTTCGCAATATTAGGCGACTGATTCACCTTCGCCACACAGCGTATGAGCGGACACATCAGCAACCTAATCGCAACTGCTCCGGTAACGAAGCGGGTTCGCTTCACCAAACCCTCGCCTTTTATCAGAAGTAGGACACGCAAGCGAATGTCAACAAAGAATGCAGCATGGCACACTTACAGAGCTCGACATTGTCCCAAAACATGAAGAGCTTACCTGACCCAGCACAAAATGCAGGTTCGTGATGACTAATTGATTCACCATAAACATTTGGCCTGTACATTTGCCAACAACCAGGCGCTCCTATACAAGCATGTAAACAACATCCGGAAATTGTATTTCGGCATCCACCACTTAACACGTCAGTCGGGGTGCCACGTAGCTCAAAAGAGGCGGACAACGACCTAAGAATGCAGTAGACCCCAACCTTCCAAAGATACGTCCTCCAGTGTTGCATACCCACATCAATTTCCCAAACTTCAACACTCACTAACATCGATTTTACTGCCACAGATGTGTTGAAGAAACTACCCTCACTACGCACATACAATTCCTCCGGAACCAAATATATTCACCCAAGAGCGCTGAACGCAGCTACAACAAAGCTGGCCACGCCCATATCGCACTTCTACCAAAAGTGCTTGGATAAACAAATTGTGCTTACCATGTGGAAACATGGCTTAATCCCTATAATTTTAGAAAGCGGTAATCGCTCGGAACCCGACGACCATCTTCCATTGGTCCGCCTCCTTGTGCACTCAAAGCTGATGGAGACAATCATCGCTGAGGCTTCAGTAGACCAACTAGAACGCCACAACATCATAGCACCTAAGCAACTCGGTTTCCGCCAGCGCCCCTTAAAGCACTATTAACCTACTGATTGCAAGTAGTAGTTGGACGGAAGCGGCCGATACAGGCAGAGGGACAGACGTCAGTATACCCGAAATCTCCAAAGCCTTCGACAGACTAGACCACCGCATTCTGGTTCACAGGCTCGAAAGCTATGTATTTGTTGATCCTGTCCTTAAGCTGATCAGGAAATTCCAGCAGAATTGGGTACTGTAGGTCAGTTTCAAAGTGCGCATTTCTATGCCAATAATTTCTAATATAGAGTTCTAATAAGATCAGATCTGGGGTCGCGTCTGCTTTTCGTGTTCATTAACGATCTTACCCGCGTTGGATTGTTTCAGATTTTTGCTGTTTGCTGACGATGTTAAGATGTGGTGGACGATCGCCAACCAAGCATATCGCGATGCACCTCTACGAGACCTTCACAGATTGAATGGGTGGACACTCAACTATCAGCTCCAGTTTAATTAGAAGAAGTGTAAGTGGTTATACATCCACCAACAGCCGAAAATCACATAATAGCTTAGAGATCATATTCTGCAAACGGTCACCTAGGAGTGAGAACTTGTGGTACAAACCATGGTTGTTCTGGGCTTTGAAGAACAATCAGAGAACGGTTAGTTAAGAGCCTCCGTCGAAGGCCGAGGTCCGAAAAGCGATCACAACTCCCAAAAGTTTTCGTCCGTTGGCCCGGATTCCCTCCCACTTGCACTATTCAAGGATGGAGGTGAAGTCCTCTGTAAAGCACTGACCTCCATATACGAACGTATCTGGAAGCCAGAGAGTATCCCGGCTAATTGGAGCGAATCGATTTTATTGGCAATATAAAAGAAGGGCGGTGGTGTAGATTCTGCTAACCACAGCGGCATTAATCTAACGCCAGTTGTGATAAAATTATTGGCATCGATTACCGTTCTTCGCCTCACTGCGAAACGGGAATCTAGGATTGGAGAAGAGCAGGCCGGTTTGCGCCCAGGAAGTGGCAGGAAAGACAATATATTCTCTTTGCGGCAGATGCTAGTGCATCACCACGCATACCGCAGACCGACAAAAGCTGTGTTCCTCGATTTGAGGAAAGCTTTCGATTCAGTGGATCGATGTATTCTGTTCGAAATACTTGCGCGGAAATGTGTTCCCAGGACATTTGTGAACATCCTTCGTGCTCTATACTCGAACACTACAGGCCGCGTCAGGGTCTATGGTATCCTATCGGATAGCTTTCCGACCACAGGTGGCGTTCGTCAGGGTTGTCTGATTTCCTCAATTTTGTTCACTTTCGTCATGCATTATATCATGGGATGTACTTTTGCGGAATCTCACGATGTAGGCGTTGAAGTGCTGAGTGGTGAAAAGTTTGTGGACCTAGATTCTGCGGACGATATTGTAGTGCTTTTCTGAGATGTTGGGGCGGCCCAATCAACCCTGAATAGCCTGTCTAGACTGATCCCATAATTTGGTATGCAATTCGCATCTTCGCTGTGCGATGTGTTGCTGCAGGACCACCAGCCACTTGATGACCCCTCGACCCTTGCTAACGAGGAAGTCGAGGTGGTTGATCAATTCGCTTATCTTGGCAGCCGCATCAACAACGATCGGCGCATAGGAAATGACGTCAGCTCATGCATTTCAAAGGCCAGAGCTACCTTCTTGAACCTGCGGCATCTTTGGCGACAGAAGGGATTTTCCATCCGTCTGAAAGGTTGCTGCCAGATGGCCACAGTGAGGGCCGTTCAGTTATAGGGTAGTGAGATTTGGCCACATCGGCCTGAAGACCTGAGGCGCATTCAAGTATTTGATCATCCTTGTCTGCGAAGCACTGCTGTTGTCGGATGGAACCAGCGTGTCCGCAACGAGGATGTGCTTAGGCGAGTACTAGGCAGTGATAACAATGCTAGCTCCACAGATTAACAGTTAGCACTGAATAAGTTGCGTTGGTTGGGGAACGTGCTACGCATGCCTGGTCACCGCTTACCTAGGAGGGCCTTGTTCAATCTACCAGGTGTAGGGTGGCGCATGTCTCGAGGTGGACAAAAGTTGACTTGACAGCGGGAAACGAAGTCACTGACGACCAAACTGGGTGCTCTTGGTCCGTCTCGCTTTCCGAGCTAGAGTCCAGGTGACTTACCTTGTGCGTGGCCCGTGAATTTACAGGCCATGGCTCGAAAGCGACAACAGTGGCGCGTCTGCTGCCGTCTGCTAATAGGATTGCCTTTTAAATGTGTGTTTGGTGCTGAGTTATCTGCGGGGTAATGACTGATTATGACGCGGAGCAGTGAAAGCCGCAAGGAGCTGTCTCGCCGATGCCGTCTTTTATTTGCACGATAGCCAGCTTTTTGTGACCGTATATTGTCTGCACAAGATGTAGGCGCCTTGAACTTGAATGATTGCTTAGGGCATTAAGGATTTAGGTAAGCCCCATTCTCCCCCTCTTCTTATTCTTTATTTCATAGGTGCTCACGGTTACATGGCAGCGAAGCATCCGTCCAGGAAGGTCGAAACGCCCGCTTCTGGTGCTGATTAAGACTGATGATGGTGAATTTACTAAATATTCTAATGAGTTTTGGAGATGGTTATTTTGGAACAGATAAGTTTACTCGATCGCTGGATATTCCTCCGCTTTATTTTTGGGTGAGTTGGTTTAGGCGGAGAACAATGATATTTTAATGATCAAACATCAACAATGTAATATCCATTCAACAATTTGAAAAGCCTTCGTCTTCTTTCCGTGCTTTTCAAAAGGTAATATCCATGGAAAGAAATCATCATGCTTAACTTATCGATCTAAGTAGCACAAGTCATACAAGTTAATGTGTTTAAATAACCGATGTGAATGTACTTGTCCATCAGCGCGTCCGCTCAGTCAGGTTTCCTAAAAGGAGAGTTTCACTGCCCTGCAGTCAATACCTTGAATGTGGCGCGGTTCACTCGCGAAAGGGCTGAAGTTTCTGGTTGTTAATATTAGGTCAGATACATTGTCTTTTCTAGTCGGCGCACGTACATGCTGAGTCTATTGACATGCCGTGACGCCGTCATTAATTCTGCCCCCCCCCATCTGAGAGCCTTAATCAGTGTATAATAGATTAAATTGGCCACCCATTATTTCGTGAAACTAGAGTGGTTCAGAAGCACGGTTATACGGTGTCAGAAGCTTTTTACCCATTATTTGTTGCCATGTGTAGGGTCACACATAGTAATTGTCAGAAGATCTATTTGTCACCCAGTGCTGCTTAACCAGACTCAGTTTTCCTTGTTACCAATAGTGTGGTTGGTAGAGCGCTGTGGATTTCGCAGATGTCACAACGCTCTCGTTAAAGTTCTGCCGCAGAATTTCACACCTATTTCTTCGTATAGGTTTTACATTAACATAATATTAATCAGAGTTCGGGTGATATTATTTCATTTCTTATAGTCTAGCATTTTCTACACCCGCTGCATGCAGTCACTACATTTTACCAACGCGTCGTCTACGACCGTTACTGATCAGCTAAATTTGCATTCCAAATAATTAACTTTTCATTAAAATATCTCCATTTGACTACCGGCATTACATTATCGGAACATGTGCACACCACTCCGTCCGAGCACATCAATTACTGATAATTATGCCATCAGAAATACTCACAAATGCCAGTGGCACTTTCGCCCATGCAATCCACAGCGCGCCGTTTTCCAAGTGCCCCCGAGAATAAGTGCCCACGTTTTAGATTTCATGTCATTAAGCACGAATATTATGCTACTGATTATCTGGCATCTTCCGATTAGATAACAAATTACCCTGACAGCGCCAGATACATTATGCGGAATTTCACAGATACCACACTGCGAAGCTGAGTGGAACAATTGAGCAGAATTCCACCAATACCTGTTTGTGCACAAAATGTGAACCGTCCTATTAATACGACCATATCATAACCAGACATAAAGGCTTACATACGCAGATGAATTTGCTGAGAATCACTGTAAGTGCCAAGCGACCATTGTCAGTCAACTCAGGCTAAATGTTTAACTTTATTTACCCATGATGTAACTAATAACTTCCATTCTAGAAGCTATCCACTTATGTCTCTATGTTTTTTCAATTCATATATGTTCATTGCTTTGTGCTTCACGATGGCACTTTCCGCCGAGGAGAATGCGAGAGAGGAGTGCGAGCATAGTTGCGTCGAAGCTCATCGGGGAAAATCCTACTTTGTCCACATGTTCGTATGGGAATCATTCTGATTTTTTAGGTTGGCATGCTGGGCTTTCGCAAAGTGAGTACTACAGGAATATTTTAAACCCATCATTTAAAATAATACATTTCCTTGTGCAATCAGCAATTATTGTGATTTCGTTTCCGGGGGTTAGACGATTTCGAGAAAACTAGTTACTTTATTTTACGTTAGAATTTACTGAAATGCAATACAAAGATATGGGTTCGACACTAGGTGACTTTTTAGAACTTTCCCCGCTATGTTGCACTAAGCAAAGGTGTAGGATAATTGAATATATTAGGAGAGATAGCATAAATTTTATGCTATACAATACACGGCTACAAAAGCAGTTAGTCCTTTACATATTTATTAATAATACGTTTAGTTTAAACCCCAAACGCAAAAGTTTGATTACTGGTGGTGAAGTGTCTTCGGCCGAACTGGGGAGGCTGATCTAAAGGAATTTATATCGTATCCCATCATACAATGCCCGAAAGGTCTGAGACAACCAGCCAGTTCCATCACTCGACACATACTTGTGTATCGTATGTGTGAATACCTTCGTGAATCGTTCAGGACAGTCAACCAACGGAGCGCCGCTCGCCTGCAGATTTTTCTCGAAGCATGTGGCTGAAACCCACTCTTTGTGAACAAACCGAAATCATCGCCAGTCTCGCTCTGTCTGGATGGCGACATTTTCCTAAGTAAAATGATGGCCAGTGTCAGATGAAGTTTGACAATTAACTTCAACTTGACTGCCTCTTAAGCAAATCAACCATTTCCGTAAT